>JACXGK010009280.1:0-20298 GCA_016801125.1 Novumbra hubbsi
GGGAGCAGGTTGTGTGTGTGGGGGGGGGGGGTCAGAGAGAACAGGAAAGAGAGTATAGGAGGAGGGACAGAGCGAATGAGGTAGAGGGAAAAGAGAGGCTTGGAGCTGGAAAAGGATCTGGATAAGTCATTACTTGTTTTACACTACAAAAACCCTCCACCTCCTTCACCACCACCCCTACACAGCTGCCCTCCTCCCGCGTCCCTCCCCGTGTCTGTGATGACCCTGGCAGGCAGGGTGCTAGAACTGGGCCCCGTCACGCCTAACAACCACCTCAGCGGGTGGAGGGATGACCGGGTGTCAAGGCGTCTCGTGCTGGCAGCGCCCGGCGCCTTTCAACAGCCTCCGGGGCATTTAATTAAGCCCCTCATTAGGCCCAGACAGTGACAGACGCAGGCCGAGGAGGGACTGTTGCGGGTATGGTGATTCGGGGGGTACTATGACACACGGCCAGGGTGTTTCCATGTACCTCTGCGAAGCAATCCGGTGATTATCCTGAAAAATAAGAGTGCACACGTCTGTGGTCATGCTTGCGTTAAAACAGTAGCTGTTGCTTTATATCAGTGTTTTGCATTTTTTTCTGTGCTACCACTGAAAATATTTGATTAAGTCCCTGAGAATACTAATTACAACTGGCCAAGCCACTGACTGTTCTCTATTCTACTGCATGGCAGACCGACTGTTCTCTATTCTACTGCATGGCAGGCATGACAAGCAGACTGTTCTCTATACTACTGCATGGCAGACCGACTGTTCTCTATAATACTGCATGGCAGGCATGACAAACAGACTGTTCTCTGTACTACTACATGACAAACAGACTGTACTCTATACTACTGCATGGCAGGCATGACAAACAGACTGTTCTCTATACTACTGCATGACAAACAGACTGTTCTCTATACTACTGCATGACAAACAGACTGTTCTCTATACTACTGCATGGCAGGCATGACAAACAGACTGTTCTCTATACTACTGCATGGCAGACACGACAAGTTGTACATGTGCATTTATTCTTCAACTGACAGGATTAGCACTTTAGTAGTTACAGCAAACACCTTTTTTTGCATTAACTCTTTAGCACTAATGTCCTACATGCATTTTCTTAATTGATTTTATTCTACTTTTTAACAATGACTTATGGCTAACGGACAGTTTGTAAGTATTTCACTGAAGCATGTGACAAAGGTTGATTCGATTTGCTACAAACGCTTGTCTTGGTGTGGCGCTACTGATCTCCAGTCTGTATGTAGTCCAGTTTGTTATGTCTATCTACAGAGGGCCGAAAACCCAAAGGAGTCCTTGTGTTTTGGGGGATCACTGAGGGTCCTGGCCCCTCTGTCCCGCCATCCTAGGGATTGACTGGGGGGGTTGGGGGGAGCACCTTGTGACCCCAAGTCTGGTTCGGGTGTCAGGGGCTTGCCATCTAGAGAACACAAACGGACTCTCCTGTCTTATTTCACATGGGGTTCTGCTCCAAGGCTCCAAGGCTCCAAGGCCACGTTCAGTGCCACAATACTGAGAGGACAATGGAGAGTTAGATAGATAAATATATATATATAGAGAGAGATACCTTAAAGGGAGGCAAAGGCAGAGCAATGTGAGTGGGACTAATTGCACGTTAGTACAAGTCCAGGGGTAAATACATTGGGAATGAGTCAATGCTGGTGATTCAGAGTGTGACTAACTGTCCGGGGTCAGTAACTCGGGGCCTGATTCTGGCTGGTTCTGGACCCAGCAGCATCCCAATGTGCTGGTGTGAGCAAAGGCAAACATCTCTGAGTGCGGAAACAAAAACAGTTGAGATGAATCACTCATCGCCTCCACATTCTTCTCTGGCTCTGTTGTTCATAAGCTCACTATAAAGAAACGCTTGTTGACTAGGGTGAAGACAAATGGAGTGTAGATGCATACAACCTGCTATTTCCTGACTGAGCCTTTAGCATCGGCAGATCTCTGGGGCAAAGGCAATTTAAGAACTGTGTCGACATTTTCTTTTTATCGTTTTTTGAAATCATTTTTTGGTTAACAGAATTTTGTCAGTGTGGAAAAAGAAACAACAGCACCTCCACGGTCAGTTGGCTGAAGATATTCAGCATGTCCAAATGGGCCCAGGCTAACAACAGATGCAGAATCTAGATCATCTCAGGCTGCATCACCACCTTCTACGCCAACAGGCCAACCTGTGGTCATATTGCTCTTAGGAAGGGTGCGAGGTCAGCTCAACAGGACATTGCCCTCCAGGACATTCTCTAAACATGGTGCTGCAAAAACACCACAAATATGGTCATGGAACACCGACACATCCAAAACAAAGGCCTCAGATTGGCTCCTAGTTTTTTTTTTTTTACATTTCAGTCATAGTCATAGAATCCATTTCCTGTACATTAAAGAGAATATTGTTGCAGTAATGAGACAAGTTAAAGACACAGAGGTAAGGTGAGATAACATTTTAAGAACAGTTCTTTTCGGGGGGGAGCTTAGCAGCTTCAATAGGACAGTTGATTACCTTTAAATGGCAGTCTATTCCATTCTGTCTCCTGTCAACACCCTTGTTTAAGGACACACAAATCAGTCTTCGCCATGTATAGCTAACCAGTTCAGGGTCTTTAAGCCATATATCCATCAGAGGCTTAAAATATTACATTTGACCTTCACTCAAAGTGTTCAATGTCTGTTGACATTCATTTCAGCAACATCACACACAAAAACATCACGTCATTGTGAAGGTCTTACTAAATCACATATCCTCGTTTTTGTTAGATGAAACAAGAACATTGTTCAGTTCTGTGTTAATCTGGATGAATAAATAATCCCCTCTTTCCTCTGCTCCTCCTCATGGGGGGAGCATAGCACAGTCTCTCTTTAACACACCCCAGGCAAACAGTGGCGGGTCACCTGGCCAAGCTACATTTCCTCTCCAGTGAACCCAGCTTCTGTGGGTGTGCTACTGCCCTCACCCATCCCTAAACTCTATGACACCCTCCTCCAGCTAAGTGTTATTCACTCATCCATGGGAGTGGGCTTCAAGGGGTAGAGGATCTGGGCAGGGTGCTAATGACTAGCCTCTCTTTTCAAAGCAGAGTCGTTGATAGAGTGTGCGGTGTGTTAGGATGAAGGTGTAGGGTGTGTTAAGAGTGTTGCGTTATCATTGAGTGTGTATGTTAGGGGGGCAGGGACAGTAAAGAGAACAGCGAGCAAGGAGACAAAAGGAGGGAGGGAGTAAGAGAGGGAGAATGAGGGAAACTGAAAGGGAAGAGACAGGAGGAGAGAAATTGAAAGGCTGGGATCTGGATAAGTCATTATTTTTCACACCACAAACCTCCTGCAAAGGGGGGGGGGGGGGTTTAACAAAATGCATCCTGGCCCCACACCTCAACTGTTAGTGGAGGCTGGATGAGGCAGAGGTGTGAAGAGAGGAAAGCAAGGTGTGGCTGTGAGTACATCAGTACCCCCATGTGGCCTCCAGTATAACTGAACACTGCCTCACTAGGGATCACATAATGTGGACAGGCCAAAGGTTTCTTTTTACTATACTCAAAATGCTTTACATATTAAATCACTTAGTTAATAGATGGCAAACAACGTGTCAGAGAAACTTAGCCATCAGGTAGAGAGGTGAGGAGTAACATTTGCCAAAGTATAGGTTGGATAATTTAATTTGATGAAAATGGGGCATACTTCTGAAAAACAGAAAGTCTGGATAGCCATGTATGGTCCTATTTGGAAGACAGCACTTTACTTAGGCCAATGTTCCCATCACTACCCTACGGCATTATGGCTTTGATCGTTGAATATGTTACAATTACCAAAGACGAATTAGCATTTTAGTCATTTAGCAGATGTTATTATCCAGAGAGACTGGCAGTTAGAGCATTCATCTTACAGAGCTTGGAAAAATGTCTATATGGCAATATGAATAGGAAATAGTAATTGACATTAGAGATAATAATTGTGTTCTTCAAACTTCTCCATTTGCAGCAATTTTATTGTGGCAGACCTTTGGCATTCTAGGTGTCAATTTGTAGAGGTAACCTGAAGAGATGTCACCGCTTGTTTCCTGAAGCACCTCCCACAAGTTGGATTGGCTTGATGGACACTTCTTACTTACCATACGGTCAAGCTGCTCCCACAACAGCCCAATTGGGTTGAGATCCGGTGATTGTGCTGGCCACTCTATTATAGACAGAATACCAGCTGACTGCCTCTTCCCTAAATAGTTCTTGTATACTCTGGAGCTGTGCTTTTGTTCACTGTCCTGTTGTGTCCTGTAGTAGAAGGAAATTGCAATCAATCGCCGTCCACAACGTATGGTGTGGCTTTGCAAAATGATGTGTTAGCCTTCTTCCTTCAAGATCCTTTTTACTCTAAACAAATATCCCACTTAACCACTTTTAAAACACCCCAAGACCATCACATCGCCTCCACCGTGGTTAGCAGATGGCATCAAGCACTCCTCCAGCATCTTTTCATTTGGTGTGCTTTTCACAAGTGATCTTCTTTGTGATCGGAACACCTCAAACTTCGATGTTTTGTCCATAACACTTTTTTTTTACAAACCTCCTCTGTCCAGTGTATTTTTATTGGCCAGTCTGGGATATGGCTTTTTCTTTGCAACTCAAAGGCCAGCATCTCGGAATCGCCACTTCTCTGTTGACCTTGAGACTGGTGTTTTGCGGGTACCGTTTAATGAAGCTGGTAGGTGAGGACCTGTAAGACATCTGATTCTTAAACTAGACACAATATATTTGTCCCCTTGCTCTGTTGTGCACTGGGGGCACACACTCTGGTTAGAGCCAGTGGGCACTCTTCTGTGAAGGGAGTAGTACAAAGCATTGTATGAGATTTTCAGTTTCTTGGCAATTTTTCACATAGAATTGCCTTCATATCTCTGAACAAGAATAGACTGATGACTTTCAGAAGAAAGTTATTTGGTTTCTGGTAATTTTGAGTCTGTAATTGAACCATCAATAGTTGATGCTCCAGATACTCAACTAGCCAAATAAATGTTTCTTGTATCAGCATAACAGTTTTTAGCTACAATGTTAATTAATTTTCATGTTAAGGTCAGGATTTAAGGTTTGAATGAGTGGTTTGGGAGAATAGAAAAAAAGAAATCGGGTCCCCACAATAATAGAAAACCAAACATTAAAATGTGTGTGTGTGTGTACAACTACAGTCTAGTTATAATATTAGCTGTCTACAGACCACCAATTCGTAAAAGACATCCTCAATGGGCAACGTATTGGTCTCAGGGATGTACTATACTGGCTAGGATGAAGCAGTGGTGTTCATAGAGGGCCCGGGATGGTATGCCAAACTGGCTTCAGGGAATAGAGCTGCTGCCCGATGAAAACCCTTTACTCTCATCAAGACATAAACATCTGTGGCGTCTTCGCTTTAGAAACTCGCTTTCCAGGAAACAGGAATTAATGTTTTGATTTTTGGTAGGCCTGCACCAGGAGTTGTTTGTAAGGATTCAATTATGAAGATATAACGCCACCCTTTTTCTCTGACCTGAGGTAGTCAAATATTTAAAATATATATGTGGATATAGATACATGTATGTAAAATATCAGTATTTTCTTGGTGGAATAAAGACTTATACAAATATTTATAACCCTGTTTCCCAATAAGTTGGGACACTGTGTAAATTATGAATAAAAATAGAATGCAATAATGGGCAACTCATTTATCCCTACATATATTATATTACATATAAATAGTACAAAGACGGGATGTCAATTGTTGAAACTGAAAATGCATTACAATTATAAGTTATTATTTGTTGAAAAAAGATGCCCATTTAGAAATGTGATGTCAGCAATACGTTTAAAAAAGCTAGGCATGTTTGACATGTTTTGAATGCATACTGTCATGGATGGCAGCTTTTGCCTCTCGGAGTCATCTGAGATGCTCCTTTTATACCCGATCATGTTAATTAATGAACCTTTTGTGGCATTGCACTATATTTTCTTTGGTTTTGTCACAGCTTTCTTTTTTTGGGGCATCAAATTGAATATGGGCATATATTTTTCAAGATTTCTCAGTTTCAACATTTGATGTTGTCTTTGTACTACTTTATATTAAAAATATGGTTTAAAACTTGCACATCATTGCATTCGGTTTTTCAATACATTTAATACAGGGTCTCAAACGGTTCTATGTAAAAGGCAAATTTCAGCTGATTATATTGCCCGTAAGATTTAGCGGTCAGGTTGTACTACTTTGGATAGGATAACCTTTCTGCTGGTAAAAACGTGCTTTGTAACAGAAATATTCGCTGGTTGGCAGAAAATGTAATTGAAACTGGTAGTTATCAGGGCACAGTTTAGTTAGAAAGTAGACATTTTTGTCCACGTTTTCCTGGCTGTCAAAATGCATAGCCTTTGCTCTAGGATTGGATTTTATGAGTGAATGAGGTTTAATATCTTGGTTATGTTAAACGTTACCCTTTACGACCAGAGTGAGGAGCGCCACCTACCTTTCAGTATATTTCCACCAGCATCTGGTCTCCCAGTCCAGACTGACCTCCATTAGCTTCAAAGAATAACCTGCAGGGTGGTATGTTCCTGGCAATAGGAACATCCTGGCCAGATCCACCCGGGATATCTCTGACCTGATGAAAACTAGAAGGGTCCTAGATTTACGTGGAGGACAAGCTAGGGCCAGGATCCAGGAGCTAAGAGTAAATAACAGTGGCAGTGGGGAGTAGGCTTCCCTGCTGTGTTGATTATTGGAGGACCGTAAATACGCTGCCCCCTGGAGACTCCTAGGGCGGGAACTAACTGCCACTACCCAAGATGGAGAGCACATCTGGGGTTCAGCTTAATTCTACTTACCAGGGGTTGTCCTGGCTGGATCAAACACATTTAGAAGGGGCAGCAGTGGAATTAAAAGACACCTTTCATTGTTGTAAAAAATTTGACCAGAATCGGTTAGAAGATTCTGTTAAGAGGCAGGTAGAAAATAAAAAAAACAAGTTGTTTTTGTCACTTGGAATGAAAGCATCTTAGGAAGAATACTTGGTCTTGCCACAATAAATAAAGTATGACAAACCAAACTACATTTTGACCAATATTTTGTTTTGGGAAGTTATACGAAAAGATCCTTTTAATGATATCCGAAATTTTAAAGGTTAAAGTGACATTGTATGATGTATTGTTGCCTGTCATGAAACACAAACTAACACAAGTATAACCTTTTCTTATGGTGAACTTTGAATACGTATCCCTACCTGTAGGGATTTTGTGATGCCCCAGCATGAGAACGTGATTGGTCAACTGTCTGCGTTACACGTTGCTCATTGACTGATATACACATTTTGTACAATATCTCTGCCGGACTTCCCAAGGACATTAGTTCGTATTGATATCATATTTGCTGTTGTTTATTGAAAAATGTAGCTATTGACCTTGAAACAAAGCATCATATTATGCTTTTATTCATTTTTGCCTGTGGTCATACTTTGTCACGTAGCGCCTTCTGCTGGCGAAGTGGAAGTTTAACTGTCTTATTTGTTAATAACGCGATTTGAACCAAGTACTCAAGTAAACACCTCGTTAATACAATTCTGATTTCGCAAAAGCCTTAGTTTGTGGTGTTTGACATATACAAACTTTTAAAAGTAGTATGTTAAGTTCTGAGCATCAAAAGGAAGCATTAGAAAGCTATAATGCAGAACTTAGTCTAATTCAAGTAAACTTTATATTGTGATGAGAAACCACCAGTTTATCACACTAACACATGGCATAAGACTAGCATTGAGTAAATTACATTGATTTCATCTGCCTTTCCTTGAAAAATATTGGTCAATATTCTTTAGGCAAATTACATAGATCTGGTACTACTTGATGTAATATTAAATTAATGTGAAACGTCATGGTGCTCTGAAGATGAAAAGGCTCAAAAAGTCAGTATTACATACACCTGCTAGAATGTTTATTCAAATGAGGCAACCCAGGTCTTGGCAGACAATGAATCAAACAGTAACTTCCAGTAGCTCTAAATGAAAAAGACAGGACAGAAATATTCTCCCTCCAGTTTAATGAAAATGTACAGAGAGAGATTAACGGTAGGACTTCTGGTAGCGGGCACGGGCTCCAGGTCCACCAAACTTCTTGGACTCGCAGCGACGAGGGTCAGCGACCAACAGGGTCCTATCATACTGGATCAGGATGTCCTTGATCTCCTTCTTGGAGGCCTCATCCACATCTGAAAAGAGAGAGACACATCAGTGTGGACATGCAGGCCCCGGCGGAAGTCTGTCCATCACATGCAAAGCACAAGCAGAGACAATGGCAACAATGTCCTGCCTCTTAAATTGCAAACCCTCTTAGCGTCAAGTAAAGCAACAATCCACTTGTCCTCAGGCACCATCCCTTAAGCACAGTTCAGGCTGAGAATGTAAAGTATTGATGCTTACATTTCTGATAGTATGCAACCAAGGCTTTGGAGATTGACTGACGGATAGCTGCAGAAAGAGGGCGTCGGGTAAGACAAGGGTTCCGAAACTCAAGTAGACATTTCAAATCAAGATTCTAATGACAGTTAAACACAACCAAAAAGCGAATGAGGAGTATAGTTTACCATAGATCTGTGCAACATGTCCACCCCCCTTGACCCTGACTCTGATGTCAACACCAGCGAAACGCTCCTTGCCCAACAGCAGCACTGGCTCCAGCAGCTACAACAAAAGAGTCGTCAATGGAGTATCGTTCACAGAGATTCCTCAGGAAAACAGACTTAACTGGACTGAGACGCATGATAAACTTGGCCTTCGTGAACATGTAGCAGCAGTCAGAAAGGATATTGTGGTTGTACAAAAAAACAGCTAGCTATCGTTTCCTCAGGACCCACCTTGTATTGGAGAGTGGCTGGCTCAATCATCTCGAGGGGTCTGCCGTTCACCTTGATAAGGCCATTCCCCCTCTTGCAGTGAGCAACAGCGGTAGCCGTTTTCTGGGAAGATATTAGGCGTGATTACATTCACACAGTAATGAGAATTAAATCAAGCAACTTGATTGGACTATGTCAACACAGAAGGATTGCTTCCACCAAAAGACTACATGGCCTAGAAATGCTGCTCCCCATCTTCAGGCCATACTAAAGCTCTTGCAGTCTCTCTCTGTACCCATCCCTATGAGGACCCCTTCCACTCCAAATGATGGCACCCAGAAAGCAGAGTCCCTTGCTAATTCCTCAGGGCTAAGAAAACCTTCTCTGGTACATCATAGAGTAACTCGTACTTGCTACTACTAGACTGTCCCATCTACACCCTGCAGTCTCATCAAAAACATCAGGTAAATTAAAGTCTTAAATTGCTTAGAAAACCTGCCGTATTAATGCATAACAGCAACAATTAGCAAAGTCACTGATTTGGTTAAAAAAGACATTCAGCTTTGCGTGTAATACAATTAATTGCAAATTAATACCCACGTCATGTTTTAGTAATGGGGGTTAAGTATTACGTTGTACACTCAAACCTTACTCAACAAAGGCGTGTGCAATTGCAGCAGAACAGTGAACAAATGTGTACAAACTAACCATCAATTTTTTCAATACATGGGAAAAACTTCATGAACAAGAAGTGAAATCAAGGCAACTAGCCAGCCAATGTTAGCTAGGAATGAATTGTGTCAAACAGAAAACCCCCGAAGTTACTCTCCTAAACGGAGAACATGGAGAACGCAATAGTTTGCCCACATTTGGGCACTAAATTAAATACTGCACCCGAAAATACACACTTTAAAGTGTAACTTGGTTTTCGACATGCATGTTCAGTAGCAGGCCAACAACATACCAGTACAGACAGTGGCAGGCCGCAAAATGTGTCTACATTTATAACAAACTACTACTAAATATTTTCATGTAATTCGGAATCAAATTTCATGTAGATATGTCAATGGATGTCTATTTATAATCCTAAATGGAATAACATTCAAATTAGATTAGGTAGGTTTATTGGCCTGCCTACTAGGATGCACAACCTAGCTTGCTAGCTACGTTAATTTTCGTTAGCCCAGTAACACACGTGGAATAAATTCAGATATTTTACTCACTTTGCGTCCAAAAACCTGGACAGATTGCAGAGGACCTTTGGCCGGCATGTTTCTAAAACAAGTAAAACACAACGATTAATTTACAAAGGAATTACTATATGCTATTTTGGTATTTCTAATAGAGCTCAAGGAGTTACATACCGTCTTCAGCTTTAGTGCCGTACGGAGAGACCGAACGGGTTTCAAACGCCGAAAATCAGGGGCAGTAAGCACGACAGTTTACGTTTTTTTACGGCTGTTGAGGCAAAGTATTTTCGACAGTTGCAGTTTTCCTCCATGCTCTTACCGTCCATTGCCTTAAAATATAATTTGCATTTTGGTGCATCAACCTTCTCTTGTAATTCATAGTTTATTTTATTTGGCATGTTCAATTAATTATGTTAAAAAGAACCATGTTTTTGTTTGTGTGTTATTGCATTGTTTGCTATGTTACAACTGTAACTTGACATCTGTAAATTGTAGTATTAGGCATACGAAGACAGCATTGATAATATTTTAATGATAAGACATTTTGTAAATATTTGTAAGTATAATGTTTATAATGCAATGTAGAAATTACTGAGTAGCAATACATGATTTCACCATAGGATGGCACAACCCCCTTTATTTTCATTGCTATGGATTTACGAGGACTATCTGTGGGAACTGTTCTTGTATGCTTGTATTTATGGCAACGTTACACACCTGCTTTTTAAACGCTTAAAAACATGTTTTTTAACTATACGAGTTGTTTAGAGTCTGATAAAGACCTACAATTTTGAGTTTCATACATGAAACCATTATGATACATTTAAAAGAAATGTAAGATTTAATTTTGAACAATACTTATAGGTAATCAATACTGTAAATTGAAATACATATTACAGTGCTTGCTACAAATATGGGGAAGCAGCAGAGAGTGTGGCTATTAATAGTCTATTCTCAGTCAATTGTTGCCTCTCTTGGCTCCTATTGATAAACACACAGTTGTCTCTAGTCATACATGACCAATCAGAGGCTAAATTTAAACCAGAACACCACCTGCTGCTCACCACCAGATGACCAATCAGCAGAGTTAGAGTATGATTCCTTCTTTTTAGAATGTAAGATAAAGCTTTTGTTTGTTCATTAAAATAGTAAGATTCAGACTAGGTCTTGTTTAGGTGGTGTTCCTGTATTACTTTATACCACAGTTATAACAACCCGCGAGTGACCTAACTGTGACCTCATAACTGTAGTTATTGCCTGCAGTATTCAGGAGTGAGTCAATTAGTCTAGACTATTTCAAAATCCTTACATTTCTGTCCCCAAATCCTATCCCTTAATCCATGTCCAGCACTTTGAATTGTAGTCCTCTTTTCAGGAATAGGCTACATCTCACTGAAAAGCAGCATCTCTCACGTTACCGGAGAGTTTACAGTTATCATGGGGAACATGCACCACAATGTACAGCACCTGTCTTTCCCTGTCAGTTATCCCATACTCAAAATCCCATCTATCCTTCTATTGCACTCTTAACTCCAGGGCTGGATATTTTAGTACTCTACCTTATTTATTCTATTGATGTAAACATTGTGAAAGCAATTACTTTTTCAATCTACTGGATGCTGAAAGATAGATTTTCCATCTGCAAGAATGTTTTCATTACATTCCAAAATGGAGACGAGTCAGTGTTTAGGAATGCCCCCCTGGTACTTCATTGTTCTTGTCGGAAGCTTGTGTCTTTTTATGGACTACCTTTCCTTGACGGGTGTTTTTGTCTGTGCTCAAAGATTATCATTGAAAGGTTGCACTATTTAAAATGTTATGTCAGTCATTGGCTAATTAAGTGGGAGGTGTTTCGTGTATGCAAAGATGACAATGAACACGGAGATAGAACTTAAACAGCAGTCAGGTATGTTTGTATAATGTCCTTGTTATTTATAAAAAAAATATTCCAGTCCCATTAAGTGGATGTTCTTCAGTCCTGTGTTTAATATGATACAATATAAGAGGGATTAGCAGTGTGTCAATGTACAAAGGCAGGGGTACACATTTGATCTTCTATTATCAAAGGGTAAACATTTCAAAATATTGTATAAAGGACCTAACTCTTAAGGGAACATAAAGTGTACACAAGGCTTGGGTAGGGAGTTGTATAGATTGTGATTGTGTTTTCCTCCAGGACATTTTTACCAGCAAATCACAGTGGGGAAACAAAATATGTTTCCAGATGATTGTACCAATAAAGACATGAAAGTAAAGACATAAGGGTGATTGTGATGTAGCAGCATGAATAAAGTGACCTAGTTCGAACACTGGATGTTTACTTTGAGGCCTGCCAGATAGTCTCTCTTTCCAGAGCATGACAATGGTAACCTGCTATATCTCACTCACTCCCTCCAGTAAAATAAATATTTAGTGTTTGATAAGTGGGAACATTCTTAATGGTGACTATTCCGTTAAGTATTGTTATCGAGCTTAAGTTCCATTATCTAATATCATAATTAGTGTACCTCCCAAATCCTTTGTCTTTGCCTCCTGCTTGAAGACTACTTGTGTGTTTGTATATAACACTATTTGTAAATAAAAAAACGGACCTCATCACCGCATCAATGCTGTGAGTGTGGCGCATACTTACTCATTTGTGACATACCGAATGCATCTGTTGTGTGTCTGAAATAGGGCACTCTTCGAAAGGAATTACAGGGTGTGTCTGGGGTCAAGGTTCAGAGTCCCGGGTGGGGGTCTTTGGGGGCCGACAAGACTTATTGGAGGAGAAAATAGACTCTGTTCCATCTGTCTGGACATCTCTCCCAGACAGTGGGATCTGGTCACATGACCAGGCCGAACCCTTAAAAGACACCAAGCAGCCACGCCCGTAAAGTTAACTTCCCATCTTGGCGGTCGGGAAACCAGCTGGTCTGGGTGTGTTTGTGTGTCCAGTGTATATCTCCGCTTCTCTGTGGCTTCCGTCTCAGTTGCAGCTTCTACATCATGTCTGACGCCGAGGACACTGTGCAGGAATACGAGCAGGAGGAGGAAGAGTCGAACGAGGAAGAGGAAGTTGAGGAAGCACCGGAGGGGGAAGAACCGGTAGAGGAGGACGAGGAGGCTGAAGAAGAGCAGGAAGAACGGCAGCAGGAGGAAGATGAGCGGGAGCAAGTGGAGGATAACGAGGGGGAATCCAAGCCACGGACCAAGTACATACCCAACATTGCTCCTCCCAAGCTTCCGGATGGTGAGAAGGTGGACTTTGACGACCTCCACCGCAAGAGGCTGGAGAAAGACTTCAGCGACCTGCAGAGCCTAATTGAGCTGCATTTCTCCAGCCGACAGAAAGAGGAGGAGGAGCTTGTGGCCCTCCGAAGCCGCATCGAGCGGCGCCGGGCCGACCGCTCGGAGCAGCAGCGCTTCCGCAGCGAGCAGGACCGCGAGCGGCAGGCCCGCCTCGCCGAGGAGCGGGCCCGGCGCGAGGCGGAGGCGTCCAAGCTCCGCGCCGAGGAGGAGGCCAAGAAGAAGAAGGTCTTCTCCAACAAGGCGTTCGGTGGCTACATACAGAAGGCGGACGCGAAGAAGGTAAAGAAGCTCACGGAGCGCGAGAAGAAGACCAAGGCCTTGTTAGAACGCCGCAGGCCCCTCAACATTGACCACCTCAACCAGGAGAAGCTGGCGGAGAAGGCCCGCGAGCTCTGGCTGTGGCTGTGCCAGTTGCACGCCGAGAAGTTTGACTTGGCCGAAAAGCTGAAGAGGCAGAAGTACGACGTATACGTGCTGCGCAACCGGGTCACCGACCACCAGAGGGGCTCCAAGGCGGCCAAGGGAACTCGCGCGTCCAAGAAGTTACGCTAGTTCCAGTTGCCACCCCCGACATTTTGATTCAATGAGCGCAGCTTTCTTTGGACCTTTTTTTTTAGGTACCACCACTGTCTTTTTCTTGTATCGTCTTTCCTTAGGGTGCAGGTCTGCATATTTGCTTGTCTAAGATGGTGTCCCCAGTATGCTAATTCAAAGGTAACTCAAGCAGTTGTCACTGATAAGGCACCACGATTTATTTACAGGTTTTGCACAAGATGTCTATAGTAGTCTGATGTAAACACTATGTTTCATGAGGTATATGATTGCTGATATTGTGTTCACAAATAAAGCAAATTTTTTGAAAATGGATGATTCTGTTAATAATTTGTGAATGTTTGGTTGAAATCAAGTCATTATTAGTCCAGGCTTTGCATGCTTTACAGCTGCCAATGAATGTGTTTCAACAGAGTTTTGTTTATGGTGACATACACCTTATGGATGTCCGATTGTCCTGTTCCATTTCTGATGGTTAAACATGGCTCATGCCAGACAGGTGTGACACAGACAGAACTGTAAAAAGCTATTTCAGGCTTTCCCATACTGAGGGCGGGGAAGGCAGTTGTATAGACCCGCAGATGCTAGGACTGGAGTTAACTACAAGCTAAAGGAGCCATAGTTTTAGAGTCCTTGAAGGGCCGTACCCATTCAAGCAGATTTGTGGATGATTGGTAGTCTGGCAGCCATTTTGCATGTACATATGATTAGGAGTTATTTTGAGGCCACCGTCTTTGGTGACACTTTGGGTGATTGGTGTCTGAACTATGAGGTAGGACACTTTGATCAGTCAATTCTAATTAAACAGTATTAAAAACATAGAAGTTCTGTAGAGCATTACTGAGAAATTTATTTCCGTAGTATTGTACTGTAGAGACTGATGTGATACTGCCACTAGAGGGCAGTAAGTACCCACTTTGTTCCGTTAATGATCACTTTCTTTGTACAGTCTATTGAATGTGTAACCCCACGATTGAATTGTGAAAAGCAATGACCATATAGTTCTTCAAACATTAAGTGGGTTGATTGCCTCTGCCATTTCCCCTACTAGCTACTCTCAATATGTCCCTTAACTTCTAAATTATTAAAGGACTAATCAACCCTAACCCCAGCCCTCACACACACACACACACACACACCATCTATACAATGGTCACAGGAATTGGGCAACATAGCACAGTTGGTAGAGCATGGCGCTTACAACCAGAGTTTGGGGTTTGATTCCTATCCCATTACAATGGTCAATATCATTATCTGAAATAGTGATATCATTATAAAATCACTTCAACAAACTGCACTAGCAATTCAGGGAGACTACTGTGGTGTTCAGGTTGCTGTGACAACGCTCAACGTGACTCTGCCAGCAGGGGAGGCAGAGAGCAGGGCAAAACGCTTTGCTTCATGGTAGTTGGAGGAATAACGGATATTCATTTAACAGCGTACTGTGTACATGTGGCATTGCTTGACTGCTTTGGAAATCGTAGTTGTTTTACCTTTTTTAATCATTATGAAATATGATATTTAGTTATTCCTCACCAGATTATAACTAAATGAATAAAATAGGTTATTTTAACAACTGATTAAACATAGACTTTTGTGAACTTGATCAGTTTGTTTACGACCCCCGATAGCACCTTTCCTACAGCAGTGGTCACACCTTTCCCATAGCAGTGGTCACACCTTTCCCATAGCAGTGGTCACACCTTTGCCATAGCAGTGGTCACACCTTTCCTATAGCAGTGGTCACACCTTTCCTATAGCAGTGGTCACACCTTTCCTATAGCAGTGGTCACACCTTTCCTATAGCAGTGGTCACACCTTTCCCATAGCAGTGGTCACACCTTTCCCATAGCAGTGGTCACACCTTTCCCATAGCAGTGGTCACACCTTTCCTATATCAGTGGTCACACCTTTCCCATAGCAGTGGTCACACCTTTCCCATAGCAGTGGTCTCTCCTTTCCTATAGCAGTGGTCACACCTTTCCCATAGCAGTGGTCACACCTTTCCCATAGCAGTGGTCACACCTTTCCCATAGCAGTGGTCTCTCCTTTCCCATAGCAGTGGTCACACCTTTCCCATAGCAGTGGTCTCTCCTTTCCTATAGCAGTGGTCACACCTTTCCCATAGCAGTGGTCACTCCTTTCCCATAGCAGTGGTCATGTTGTTCTTAATTTTTTCATCTGCCCTTTCTTTCAAACAAGAGTCACTTAGAAATAAGTGAACGCAAGAGGCTCCCATACCGCGCAGCATTCTGGGGTCTGTGTCCCGGTCGCATCGACCCACAGCACCTAGAGGTCTCAGTAACAGGTCTGAGCAAATGGGCTCAGCCCCGATCGTGTCTGAGGGAGTGATGCGGGTTTGCCCTGCTACATCACACTCTAGCATCAAGTCATTGTGTTGGGTCAGGGGCCTGAATGCTCAATTTGGCACTTAGCCGGAGAAGTTCTCTCCTCCCGGTGCATAAGTTCGGGCGCACTTCCTGGTGGAACGAGCAGCGTGATTAGGATCGTAATGGTCCGGCGGGATGTGCTTCGATGTACATTTACCGAGCGCACCGGGAGATGTTGTGATAAGGCATGACCGTAATCGGGAAGCGCACACCGTGGAATTGGGGCTTGGGTGGGGGGGGAAATGAAAAAGACGATAAAATCTCAAGAACTACAGAAATCACTCAACAAATAGCCTGCAGGAAATGTCACTTGGCAGCAACAAATCAATGAACTGAAATGAAAGCTGTGTCATAATAACAGGCATTACTGAGGACAATATTTCCGTCCTGAAGTTTTGATTGTCATTTAGGCTAGGCCTAGCTGTTTCCCCAGAGCTGCGTGTAACCGTGGGAACTCATTAAAGCCTTCCAGGCGTTGCTATATGCCAACAGGTTTCCGAATGGTTTCCATAGAGACTGTGCAGTAGGACAACCCTGCAATCAGAACCCTTCCCTCCCCACTCGGCAGATAGTGCCGGGGAGGTAGATGTTGATGGAAGGGTGGAAATGTCTGGACTGACTAGGGCTCAGACAGCATCGGTAAGCTACAGAGGAAATGGATCTGCTTACTAGATTCAGTTTGAGTTTGTTTCTTCACAAGTAAGCAAGCCAGCAGGTACACATGAGCATTTCACATTTTTACCCATTACTATTTAATAATTAGTAATACAGTAGTCACTTGGTATTGGTTAAAGGATCTGCATACAATTGACAAGCTGTAACTGTAGTAAAATATGTTATGCCACATCAACTGTCAGAATGGTTCCAAACAAAGGTTGACATGGTTTACCAGCAGCTGTATTTTGCGGGGACACTTAGGGCAAACAGTGACAGACAGCTGTCCTTACACACTGACACAAACCCACATACACTCACACATACACTTATACCATTCGTTTTGGTATAACAGTGTTACTAAATGTCTGAGAACTATAGAATATCCGTAACAAAACGTATCCTAAATCTGTCCCACCTCCTTACCCAAAACCTAACCTTTCTATTAATAACACGTCTAGTTGCTGGACGTAGCATTGATGAACGATTTGACTGAAGGAGAGATGGGGGTGGGAGATTGAGAGGACTGCATGCTACAGAGACGTGGGAACGCCATATGCCACTGTACCTTAGTCATTCTGCTCTAGTGCCATGGAGACCCTGTGAAGGTTTACATGCTGATGTCAAATGACCGTTTAAGGTTAAGGTGAAGCCTTTGTGTAATTGCAGAGAAAGAAAATACACTTAGGAGATGCTTCTGGGCTTCGGGGGCCAGGGCTAAGTATCTGATGGAGCGCTCTGTTTACAAAAGAAAACTTTTTGTTTCTTTAACAATTTCTCATCATTTAATGCTCGCTTTCAATAAAGATACATTTATTATTCACCATTAGCTTTAGAGTTTTTGCGAAGCTAAGTGTGAGTAATAACCTCTTAGAGGAAAAATAAGAGATTATTGTTTGTTATGTCCTAGTTGTGAGAAAGGTAAAATCCCTGTATTGGCCTAAAATGCCAAAGCATCCCACTACATTTTCCAACATAATAACCTGCTAAACCGGTTCAGTTTACTGAACTAAAGCAGCAGAATGGCATAGCATGACTTAACATCCTGTGGGAAATATTTGCTGTCAAACACATCTAAATCCAAAATAACTCCTAATCCAAAATGATTTGACTGTTAAGTTTCGTCATAGGTTGCCTAGAATTTAGGTTTAGGAAAAGGCATTATACCAATATACCTAACACAGTGGTTTAGGACAAAGTTCTTAGATCCAAAGTGGGCAGCTTAAACAGACATCCACTTTACAACATCCTAATTCCTTTAATCAACTCCAGTACCTACCAAATTCTGGGAGAGAAAAGGCTGTACTTTCACAACATGCTGTGCCATTCACACAGCCAATTGCATGAGTAAGAAGGGAATGGCATACATCATATGTAGTTATTAACCCCAGACCCTAGCAAGTGTGGTTTCTCAGTTATGGACTCCTTTGACATAGAATAACTACATTACTGCTTATGCTACTTGATCCACTTGGACATAATAGCATTTGCATGAGATATTTTTTGGGGGGGCATTTAGCAAATGGCTAGTGTGTGTTAACTCCCTTTATTATCCAGATTTATTGGCTGTAGCAAGTGCATTTATTTTCATACAGGCACCCCGTGGGAATCAAACCCGAAACTTTGACGCTTTAAGCAACATGCTTTACCAACTAAGCTATGAGGCTACATCCTTGGTAAACAAGAGTAAACGGCAAGAAGATATGTAGTCTGACTAGCCTAAGTGATTCAGAAATGGGTACTGAACATAAGAAATACTCATAGATTCAGTGATTGAAGTGGAAGCTTGAAACATAGTGTGATCTGTTAACCATGCGCTCGATAGTTTGCCATCTGTAAGCCTGCGTTTAGAAAACAATTCTTTCAATAGGGAGCATCAAACAGCAGGCTGAATCCATTACGTAACCAGACTTTAAAGTGAATTTCCAGACCATCACTTTCTTGAGGTGAACCCAATATTAGCAATACCTGAACTTGAATTATTCGTTTAATCAAAATGTATTTCTGTATGAAATGCTCATTTAAGGCTCTGATAACTACACATGTTACGGATGTAGTTACAGTCTTGTGAGCCGCTGCGCATGCTAATATCATATAGGTACGGGTTTGTTATCCGGATGGAATGTGTGTGTGTGGCTTGTTTGAAAGGTGCATTGGTACTCTATATCCCATTACATGCACACTATACACATAAATACAGGCACTGCAGTAAAACCATACGCAATCAAATGGTGTCGGCCATAGGGAAGACACAGGAGGTTAGTCACAGAGCTGCTCCTCTCTAGCCTGTGGAAATTAGACTGCCCAGGAGACGGTGCCGTTAGGGCTTATCTGTACTCAGCTCCAAATTGAGATGGGACTTGCTTCCAGCCAGCGGTATAAAGCAGATTTAGCCCCTCGGACAGGGACATTCATCTCCACGCCTCCTCAGCCTCCTTTGGGTTGGTGGGCTCCGATCCCCTCTGGCTGTATAAAGTGCCTGTGTCACTCCTCCAGCATGCATACAATTAGGACCCCCCTTTACCACCACGTCGCCGGGCCTTTCAGAGAGCGCTGAAACGGAGGGTTAGCCGGCTAAGTGAGACTATATACGGCCCGTAGTGACGGCGGAGGTCTGTATCTTGTCCATGATGGATATTCCCTGTGCACTGTGTGTTAAATAACGAATTGTATTAACGCAGTGTTAGCTCTCTCCGACGATTGTCAGTTTAAGTGCACAAATGAGCCACTTAAGTGTCGACATAATATATGCCCCCCCCCCTCGTCTGGGACAGGAATCCGGATTAGAACATATTTTGATTAAGCTCATTCATTAAGTCTGTGAGCTCCAAAAAGAATGCGTCTCTTCAGTTGTACTGTGTATTCGTGTTTGTGTGTGTGTGTGCCGTTGGTATGTAGGTGTATGCTAAATATAAACTCATTCCATAACCTAACAGCAGGCCATCCAAGGTGCCCACTGACATATTTTAAGGGCCAGTGGATGACTCATCACTTAAAAAAGGGTGGGAGTCTGCCAGCTCATTCATAGAAAACACAGACGCACAATAATGCTGTCTCTATGACAGCGGCCGTCTGCTATTGTAGCACCGGGGTCAACACCAAGTCAGGTCCGTCACAGCTCACTGACCCGCTGCCTTGGCCATGACTACTAAAAGTAGAACCAAAGGGGATTTGCACAGGATTAGTAACCTGTAGTTTCAATGATTTGTCTTGATTTCTATTGGTCACAGTATGCAGGATATCTGACATGTCTGTCATGGTATGCAGGGTTGTGGTATACTAGGTTGCTTTATGCAGGGAATGGGTTGCGGTATGCAGGGTATGGGTTGTGAAATGCATGGTATGTGTGGTGGTATGCAGGGTATGGGTGGTGGTATGCA
>JACXGK010009281.1:8167-20513 GCA_016801125.1 Novumbra hubbsi
GGGGGGGGGGGGGGGGGGGGGGGGGGGGGGGGGGCGCAGAGGTAAAGTCTCCGTCTTGTAGCACTGCAGGGTCTTTGCGGTGAGGAGTTCAAATCCCGCTGTGACGTATCTACAATGCCTGTGGGCCGTGACATTTAAGTAATTCGGCGCATAGCAGATGCTCTGAACCGGAGTGACTGGCCGTTACATTGTATGCGGTGATGGGATTTGTCTACGCGCTGGTTGTTGTGTTGGTGCTTTTGGTTTCCTTGCCTCACTGCACTCTTGCAAATCCTCGCGCAAACTTGCCTGAAAGCTCAATCATGGTTTTTGGCCAAGGAATGTGTTCTCTTTCAAATGCATCAGCACCAGGAGTATTCCGGGTTATAGCATGGGTGTGTTTGTGTGTGTGTCTTTGTTCTAGATTTGATAGCATAGGTGCCTACAGTGTTCTGTGTTACAGCATTACAGGTATTAGACTGGTTTCTGTTCTGTGTTACAGCATTACAGGTATTTCTAAACAACTTGACTGTGTCCTATGTAAATAATTGAATGTTATTTGTGGTACAATTAACTCCTCATCTCAGCTCTCCTAGAATACTTGTTTTGATGATCTTAAATGTTTCACATAACACTCTAGGTCATCCTCAATCACTCCCTGTAGGTGAGGACATCACAGTCAGATTCATTAGCTTCAAGTAGCGTGAGAAAATTGTCGGGCCTTTCAGAAGGGTAGTTCCAGGCAGCCCAATTTTTGTCTTTTACATCAGTAATTAACGCAAGAGAAACGTATTAATTACTTTCCTGAATTGTGACGGTTTAATTAAGGGCCACATGTTTCCCCCAACGAACATGCTGTGCGAACATCAGCATGATTTAAGATAATATTCCTCTATAAACTAATGAATGATCACAGATTGTGACAAGATTGGCGTTTAGTTAAAAAGATTCCAGATTATAAATGACTCTCAATATAACATTTCTGGGGCACTAGAAACCTTTTTCACGGTGGCTTTTAACTTTATTTTTTACCCATTATCAATTTTAACAGCCCAGCAGGTGCTGCTGACTTCCAAGCGATCAGGTTTACACGTCTGTTCTCATCAGTTGTCACCAGGAGCTAGTCAAACCGGGGGAAAATGCAGACACAGCAGTTTTCATAACTCACAACAGATGTCATAATCATCAGGACTGACCAACGAGCGTTTGAAGAAAATAAAAACTGTATGCCTCAAGAATTTC
The DNA here is from genome assembly GCA_016801125.1 of Novumbra hubbsi. Classification (NCBI taxonomy): domain Eukaryota; kingdom Metazoa; phylum Chordata; class Actinopteri; order Esociformes; family Umbridae; genus Novumbra; species Novumbra hubbsi. The sequence continues at coordinate 9,389 of JACXGK010009281.1, forward strand.
CTGGATTTTGTCTCTAAAAGTGCCTCAGGTCGAACTCAAACTTTCCTTGTGTAACTTCTGGTCTTACTGCTGACACACTATTACTGATGCACAAAACTTTGTGGTTATCTTTTATTCATTAATCAATTAATTTCATTTTTGTGTTACATTACACAATCCATTTTTAGGTAATTAAACTGCAAATTAGTCTCATCTGTAGCCCTGTCTGACACAACCCCAAGATAACCTTGGCAGTGCATGAACTCTGGAAAACAAGAAAGAGCTGGGTCCTCTACATTACTAATGCCTTTCAACATTTCAAGTAACAGAAATTCTGGGCTTTTTAAAATAGGAGCATATACCAAATCTGTGAGCAAAGAGCTGTTTAGCAAAGAGCTTTGCTTTCTTATAAGTAGTTGACGTATACACACAACAGTAGGATTGTTAGAGCTGTCTGTGGCTTGTTGTTGAAGAGTGCCAGTTCGTTCTATCAAACGCTTTTCAAAGGTTCTTGTCATCAATGAGATCCAACACACACACACACTTTTGTGTTTCTATCCTTCTGGGGACCTGAACCCCGCAGAACACCATTTTTTATTTCCTAGCAACCAATGTCTAAGCAGACCTAATGTCTAACCATGGTCTATAATGGTTCAACCTAAAACTAACCCACTACTCGGTACGTTTTTACAGACGCCAACCTTTAAAGCCGGACATCCCATTTACCCTGATGAGGGTCTGCCAGAAAACATTGCTAGACCAATTTTATCCGTTTTTAATCCATTTGTAGGAACTTTAGGTCCCCATGTATGCACATGAATCTGGGTATCACACAAACACACACATTCATTAGAACCAAATCTGGGTTATTTGGCTTGTAGCCCTAATTGATCTGTTTTTGGGGCTAAAGACATGTTCTGGTTAAAGAATTTGCCAATAGAAAAATCAAAACTATTAAAGTTGCAACCTTATGGTCATAATATAGCAAGCATTGTTATGCTTCTTTTTAGATCCTGTTTTTAAGTATGGTTCTAGATAGAAGCATTCTTTATCTGTAATCGTCTTCTTAGAGCTTCTTGAACCCCATGCAGTTTTTAGTTTGCCCTTTAATATTTTATTTTTTAAAATAGCTGTTATTATAGTGTTTAATTGACATGTTTACTATGCTAACCCAGAAACAGCTGGGGGTCCCTGAGGATAGAATAGAGAACCACTGACTCATTTTGTCAAGCATTTTCAACTGGAAACACACTCTCACTCACACACAAAAAGATCTGTGAGTCAACTGATGCACAGCATTTTCAAGTGGATTGCCTTTATCTACACTATCATTAAAATACACCAAAAAGGTTCTTTAACTGCTGTTTTGGGAGAACCGTTTAACTGTGTTCCAAAAAAACAAAGCACCAGGTAGAACCAGGAACAATAAAACGTTCTACCTGGAACCCTAACCCAAACAACCCGTGAGGAACCCTCATCCCAATGAAATGTGGAGCATTTTCTTGCTCTTGTATTTTCCCAACTAAGACAGGGCTCTGGGAGTTTTGCTGAAAGTTAAAAGTGTTGCAATGTTCTCACATCAAATCACATTTTCCTGTAACATCTTTACATTAGTTAGGAAATGTGACACAGTCCTGGGGGGTTCCAAGGCGGAATGAGAGGGCTTGACGGCTGTGTGCAGCAGGAAGTACAACCAGTACTCTACAATAACAGCACCCTCAGCAGTGCCAGGGAGGGATGCAACAGAGGGAGGATGAGAAAGAAAGAGAAATGCTGTAGCCAAGTGGGAAATAGATGGAACAGGGGGAATTAGATAAGAGAAAAACAGAAACTAGCAAACATAAAAGGCTCCGAGACTTGTGGGGCTGAGTAGAGTTGTGGCTCTTTGCTCGTGTGTAACAGTGTGACTTAAGACCGTGATAGAGAAACCCAACCGGCTGAAAGGAAAACAGAAAGACAGCTGACCTCTGAACCTTGTCCTTGGTTGTCCATGCTGCCATTTAGTGTTTTAGCACGGCTGCTACGTCAACCCATTCCTTCAAATGAACGTTTCTTCCTGTCAAAAACTTTATTGACATACCGACTGAGGCCAATGTCTTGCCAGCTAAGCTGTCAGCCGACGTGTACCATTTAAACCAATTCATTTGAAAAGTTCCATCTGTCAGCAATGTACTCAACGATTACACACATACTCCTCTCTGCGACATGATGTTCCAGAAGTGGTTTATTAAATGTTGATCTCATTGATTTCTCCCCATGCCGGCCCTCACGGAGCATTTTCTTTCGTCTTTCTGTGCAGAACGCTGACGGAGTTGTTGAAGCAGCCCGGAGAGGTGGGCGGTGTGGATGGAACTGGCAGTCACCACCCGGTGGGAACCAATGGGATCTCCGGGAGGTCACTGCGCGGCAACAACGGTAAGCCCATTTCTCTGGGAGCGACAGGGGCCGGAGTTAACACCGGATATTTCTCTCTGTGTAATTAATTAGGCAAATCGCGTGCTGATCCAGCAAAGGCTTCACAAGCACTTTCAAGACTGCCCTTTCAGAGCTCGTTATGCTAATGAGGGCACTAGTCTCCCTGAATGTGGTCTGCAGGAATCAGAATAGGGTCCTGACACAGGTTATTTCAGGCGCCGGCTGTCAGAATTGTGGATTAGATTTTTGATTGATGAACACATGTAAGAAAGTAAGAAATCCCACACACATGGCTAGCAGGATGGCTTGATTCTAATGAAGCCTCCTGCTACCTTTCCTGCACGCGGATGGGCCGGGACATATTTAATTAAGGTGTAATTATCCCGTGTTTCCGGTCCAGAACCTGCTGATATTACACCACATAGTCCATCTGTCCATCTTCAAATTAGATTCCCCGAAAGCCCTGTAAACCCAATCCCGTTCAATAAAAATAGAAATTCGCACACACACAATTTGCACGCAAAATCACTCTTGCTTTACATTCATCTTCAGTTGAGTCTCCATTGCAACATATCATTGATTTTGTTCTCACAACCTACAGGAACAGAAACAAATATTCATACAGAAATTTTAGGTGTTATAAGCAGTCAAAAACATTATGGGAAATCAACCAAACACACCAATAGTGGGTGCATGATTTCATTATTTCTGGATATTAACATCAAGCAGTCTATGGGCGAGGTGTACTCATAATTTGTTTTCATTTATTGGAAGTACAGTGGATCTCATATGTTCAAATGCCAATTCTATTAGCCATGGTATCAATATAACGTGATGCATCATATTGTAAGTATCATAAATGTGAATCTTAATAAAAGCATGTATATATAATTTAAACATGAAGATTTGCATGAAAAATTATAACCTGACAGTAGCATTTGTGGGGGAAAAAAATACAACTAAAGTGTTACCAGTTCCATGTTTCAAGCATGTTCACATAGTTTCTGCCTTTAATTGCATTTTCCGCTGGAATTACATGTGTAATTGTTAAATGACCTCATACAACAGATCATTTAGCAAATGTATTTTAAGTTATAGGATCAATGTAAAAATGCAAATGAACTATTATTGAATCTGAATGGCCTTCATTGCTCAGGACATATTTTGAATTGTACTTGGTGTAATGGTGCTGATGGTGGTTGACCACATATAAACATACTTTGAATTGTACTTGGTGTAATGGTGCTGATGGTGGATGACCACATATAAACATACTTTGAATCGTACTTGGTGTAATGGTGCAGATGGTGGATGACCACATATAAACATACTTTCAATTGTACTTGGTGTAATGGTGCTGATGGTGGATGACCCCATGTAATGACAGAATACACAAAATATGTGTAGAGTTGACATTTACAGTATATAATGGTGGTTAAGCATTAGAGCTAATGGGAGTAAAAATATGGTAAAATGTGCATGTAATGCACATATTTACACATTATATGTGACACCAGTATCCTGAATGTATGGTTAATGCACATATTTACACATTATATGTGACACCAGTATCCTGAATGTATGGTTAATGCACATATTTACACATTATATGTGACACCAGTACCCTGAATGTATGGTTAATGCACATATTTACACATTATATGTGACACCAGTATCCTGAATGTATGGTTAATGCACATATTTACACATTATATGTGACACCAGTACCCTGAATGTATGGTTAATGCACATATTTACACATTATATGTGACACCAGTACCCTGAATGTATGGTTAATGCACATATTTACACATTATATGTGACACCAGTATCCTGAATGCATGGTTAATGCACATATTTACACATACTTTGTGCGGGACGCATATACTGAGTGTAAAGATAATGCGCATATTTGAACATTATATAAAGCAGCAGTATACTGAATGAACAGGTAATGCTTTGTATTTACACATAATATACAGCGTCAGTGGAGATATCTAGAAGCGGGTAAATGATGAAGAAACGTAACAGTTTGGAAGTGGCTTGATAAGTGCTAAGTACAGTCTATTTCCTATTTGTGGACCAGATGGCTGAGGGCCACTGTACAGGGAGAAGGACCTTTCAGGTGGCCAGATGCTTTTGATCATGATTGACCTGTCACTGCCCTCTGCCTGCTGGAGGAGAATTTTTGAAACAGTGTGTGACCGGGGCGGGAGAGGTCAACGATGATCTGGACTGCACGCTGTCATGTTGTACGATCATGTAGGACCTGAGTAGAGGGAGGTTGCAGTGGATGAGCCTTTTGGACTATCTGTGGACTACAATGTGTTACAGTTTTGCACTGCAATGGGCAGATGCAGACGCTTCACTACCTCTACGGTTTGCCTGCATTTCGTTCCTGGGCCTTTTTGATTGCACCAAGCTACGTGCTATTTGACCTCTCCACAACACATGGACTCATCTGAGTGACCCGCTATCATGGGCATTTAATTGTGAGCTTGGGGAATGAGGCCACTTTGTTAGGTAATTTTTTTGTAATTGGATTACGAACAAGCCATAGACAGGGAGCATCCAAAAACGGAATAAAGTATTATATTTGCTGATTTTGACAGTGAAACATTTTCAGCAAATCACAAAATAACAAGTTACAATTTACCATTGCCTATTTGTAATTGGTAATGTCACTTTTGCACTACTTAAACTATAATCTTATTACTTTGAGTTACTTTTATGTTATGTTCCTATTACGAGGCATTATAAGACAAATAGGAATATAACTAATCAAACACTTTTTGCTGGATCAGTCAATCTGTAAATATACATAGCTGCCTAAAATTTGCATTCAAGTTTACAATATTTTTGCTGGTAATGAAACAAAATGTTGTAAACCATTACATCCGTTACTTGGAGTCCGTTACTCCCTAACTAATGAAAGCAGTAATTGTTGTGTCAATCATAACTAGACATTCTTATGATACGTTCTAATCACGTTTGGGATCGTACACTGCAGGGACCACTCAAGCCTAATCACAAATATGCAATTATATCTGTCAAAAATATTGAATATTCATTAATATATCAGTATTCATGAGCATACAGAAATGCCTGAACAATCAACCTAGGAGCCAATCCGCTTGCACCAAAAATATGGTCAATTACAAACCCTTCTCTTCAATGAATTCTATTCAAACATTATTCATTCTGCAGCTTTTCCCCAATATATTACGGTGTGGTCATAATACAGCATGCTCATTTTAAAACAAGGAGTACTCTAACAGAAAATACAACCAGGAGATGCCATTCAGTGACTGTCAAACTGCCAGTAACCCCTGAACAGTGTACACCAACCAGTACGCCGCTTATCTTATCCTCTTACCAAACATCACTGCCACTCTATTCCCTCCCTCTGTCCTGCCTTTCTGTGTACAGTGTCTGAACAGAGTTGGACACACAACGTGTCTTTAATTAAGTGGTCGTTATCTCAGGAGGGCTGACACAGCAGGACGCAGAGGCCAGGGAGGCCTGTCAGTGTGCTGCCTGTTGCGCTGCCTGTTTCTGCTGCCTGTTTCTGCCTAGCTCTCAGCATGATGTTTCAGCTGGCCACGCAACCACAGCCTGCCAGGGCTCGCGTGACCTTCATTAAGAGCAACAGACCAAAGAGAGCGGGCAGAGGGGGTGGGGGAGGGGCGGGGGAGGGGAGGGAGGGAAAGGGGGTTGGGGTGTGGGCCAAGTAACATGGGAAGGACGAGGAGGTTGAGGAAAATAGGATAGAGGTGAAAGAGGATGGAGGTAAAAGATGAAGGAGAAAAAAGAGGATGGAGGTAAAAGATGAAGGAGGTAAAAGACACGTGAGGTAAAAGAGGATGGAGGTAAAAGACGCGGGAAGATAAAAGAATATGGAGGTAAAAGAGGATGGAGGTAAAAGACACGTAAGGTAATAGGGGGAGCTTGGGGAAGAGGGACTTCTTGCAACAAAACCACCTTTAAAAATAAGTGCCTTTAAAGAATGTAAGATAATGAGATGGAAAGACAAAAAAGCATGATAATGGGTAGATGGGGTGGATAGTAAAATAAAACAGAACTAAAACCAAAATCCAGAACAGATTCAAGACGGTGAGACAATATAGGGCTGAAACATGAGAGAAACAATCCAATGAACTCAGCAAGAAGAAGGACCCTGGGGAAAGGTGACAGAGTGTCGTAATGAAGACGCAGGCTCTGCTCTCATGGTCCCCACGGCCATTCTGCCCCACCGTAAACATCAAGGCTTTATCTGACCCCGCCTGCCTTAGGATGCGTCCAGACCGGGGTCCGAGGTTGTGACGGCGGGGTTAGGGGGCAATGGGTTTCAGAGAGTGTGTGTCTCTGTCTGTCTCCGAGTCCATGCATCACAATACTGCTTTTGAGAAGTGTCCTTTTTTCTTTGAAGGCAAGCTCACAGGTCATACCGGGAACATGCACCTCGGCAGTCAGGCACCCAACTGTCTGTGCTTTATTACAAATGGAAAACACAAGCGTTTAAAATCTGATGCACGTATCGTTAATGGTTGCAGTTCATCCGCGGCCTTGGGAAGTATTTTCTGGTAGCTGATGTAGTGATGTAGTGAGCTCACTGACAGCACACACTCACAAACATTCCCCAGCGTACGCCATGTTCGAGCTCAGATTAAGTATTTAAAATGCGTGCGCTGTACGGCCTTTACGCTAATACTTCCATACATCACGCTGTCGAGTGAAAACTCCTCACAAAACGTATAAGGCAGTAGCGGTATTCACAGCGAGGGACATGAAGATGAAGGCCAAGCGATAAAGATGTGCCATGGGAGTTGAAGGCACAAGGCCTTGAGAGGTCTTATTATCCCAATTTATGATGCTGTCACAACCAACGTTCACGCACTGCATGTTGCCGGCATGTATGTTGTGGCGCAATGGAACGTGTTGGATTATTTTCTTCCAGGTTCCATCCTCCTGCACGTAATGATCAACGGCTTCTGTGACTCCCTTTTTTGAGATGGTAATTTCACAGATTTGGCGACCACAGCTAATGGACACATTTTAAGACACACACTTTTCTCTCTACCCACAATTGAGTTTAGACTTGTGAATAACCTGTATTAGAATTTGTTGTAAAGTTTGTGTAACTTTTATTGTTTTTTTGCTCACCCTTGATACTGTCAAAAGATTAAAAAATGCATGTCTAAGCATATAATAAGACCATCTTTTTTTAAATGGATGGCAATTGACAATTCTGAAAAATAGATTAATTGACATTTTTTATCCCAACCAAATGTGCTTTTTCAAACAAGTTAATATGCAGGCCTTAAACCCCCCCAACAAATCTAAATGATTTGTTAAATATAAGAACACACTAAAACCCAAACATTTCACGGAAAAGGATTTGATCTGCCATGTAATCAAAATGACCTACATTAGTCACACAAAAGAACCAAATACAATGACACTATGCCATATGGATTTTTCACTTTGCATGATAGAATAGAGAGAGATGTGAACAGAGTGTGCTGAAGTTTAAAGACTGTCTGTTTTTACAATTTTATTGTAGTTTATTCTGCCTCAGCATTCTGTCTCTGACCCAGGCAAGAGATTTTCCACAACATCTCAGGACAACGGTGCTTAAAAAAATAGGTTTGGTTGTATTTTTTCAAAATAGGTTGAATTTTGAATGTGTTAAAACAGGTGAACAATTCTTGTGGGTTTGGGTAAATGTCTTCATTCTGGAATTCAACAAAATGTCTTTTTGTTCACAAAACCAGTTTTTTGGGTGTCTGTCTGTGCCTTTGCTAATACAAAAAGCTTCCTGTGTTATAAATGAGAGTTGAACATATTTACATAGTTTACCATTTAACTCAAGGGTATGAATATTCGGAAACAAAAGGCTTTATTTGACCTTTCTTGATATGCCATTAAAAACAAACAGACAAAGAAACAAAATTCACCATGCTAACAAATCCCTACAAAAACAAAGCAATGTAAAAAAACTATCATACAATTTACAGCACAAATATATTGCATACAGTACTGTAACACTAAAACAGCATGGTGTTGAATTTTAATTTACCTTGGATACTCTTACTATTAATACCATAGTTGATGAGCTGAAATTGGGCTGCACAAGCTGCCCAGACACACTCATGGAAAGGTCAGGATTTACAAGATGGTCAATAACTGTTGCATGAATTACATCTAAAATGATAGCTGAGTTACTCCACCACCACATATCAGAGCCAATGCTTGGAAGAACAAACTGACATGTGACCAATAAATCAAAAGTATTTCATGCAGCACTTTTGACATCTGCAGTTGTCAAAAAAGTGCTTGTATAGACACCAGCTAAAACCCCCAAGAGCAAGCGACAGCAAGAGATGGATACAGTGCGGCTTAGAAAAACAACCTAGTAGGGTCAGAACCTACAGCAGAGAGTGGCTCGTCCTTGTGGGGGGACCAGTCCTCTGCTGGCTGGGCCAGACGAAGATTACAAAAGTACGTTACCTTTTTGGGCCACATAAATATTTGTGCATTTTCAGTTGAGCAGGGACAACCAGGTGGACTAGAGCAGGGACAACCAGGTGGACTAGGGCAGGGGCAACCAGGTGGACTAGAGCAGGGACAACCAGGTGGACTAGAGCAGGGGCAACCAGGTGGACTAGAGCAGGGACAACCAGGTGGACTAGGGCAGGGGCAACCTGGTGGACTAGAGCAGGGACAACCAGGTGGACTAGAGCAGGGACAACCAGGTGGACTAGGGCAGGGGCAACCAGGTGGACTAGGGCAGGGGCCACCAGGTGGACTAGAGCAGGGGCAACCAGGTAGACTGGAACCTCTGTTACACACAGTTTGTTGTTTGAAAAACTGCGCAGGAGTTTTGTATGCCGAAGAGTTTCACATTCAAGGGAGTTGTTTGAAACAGCTGTGATCTAATGTTCGAATTTAGTTTGACTTCATTTACAATACTGAGGTTTGCACAACAGTGTATGCCATGCGACAAAACATATTGCTTAGCGTTGGCTAATCAATATGAAGAAGATGGCAGTCGGTGTTCATGTATGTATGATGGTGTCCAGCGAATGTTCATCCCTGTAAGAAATCTGTGTCTATGTTTGAATGTCTATATGTGTTTTGAGCAGAGGATGTCTACAATGTATGTATTATAGGCCTGTGTGGATGAATGTGAGTGTGTTATACTGTTATCCGCTGCGTGTGTGTGTGCGTGTGTGTTACTGTATATGAGTGAATGCTCCTGGCTGGGAGAGGGACAGCTGGACAGAGTTGCCCTGAGGAGGATCACAAAGCTCCCAGAGAACAGGCCCCCGAAAACACTACAGAGGGGGGGGGAGGAGGGGAGGTACAATGACCAATAAAGGGATGGAATTTAAAATAGATTTTGTGGAACACAGACCAAAGGGATGTAGGGAGAAAAAGTGGGGAGTGAGAATGAAAGGGAGTGAAAGGCAGGTGCCAGGCGAGAACATGAATGGAATAAACAACACATTAGGTACGGATAGAAACAAGGGGACTGGAGGGAGGATGTGAGAGACAAGCAGATGGAAAGGGGAGAACTGGGGGAGCACAAAGCACAAAGCACCGTGGCTAGCTCTTCCTAATCCAACCTGTTTCCGCTGCTCCCGAAGCTGCCAATGGAGCTGTGTTTCAGAACCACGGACAGAGCCAATGGAGCTGTGTTTCAGAACCACGGACAGAGCCAATGGAGCTGTGTTTCAGAACCACGGACAGAGCCAATGGTTCTTTACTATCCAGGAGACTGACTGCAGAACCAGGCTGGTCTAAATGCCCAAGAGCTGCACTGTGAATTCCTAAAGAGTTGGTTAGGCAGACGTGACCTCAACACTCACACTGCCTTGAATGCTCGGGCTATAGAGCACGAAATGCACTATTGCACGGTTGTTGATGCCACGAAACTTTGAATTACCAAGTTGGTCGTGCACACGAAGTGGCTAACCATAATCTCCACACACACACACACAATCAGGAGATTATTCCCCTGTGCTGAATGGTCTTGGCTGGGCGGACTGTGTGAAAGTAGTAGATTGGCAGTGTTTCTGCTCTCTTTGTAGATAGGGGGATTTGCATTAGCTGAGTGTGTGTAATATGCGTGTTGCAGCGCCCGGCTGTGACGGGGAAACGATAACATCGGTGTGACACTGACATCAAAACAAGGAAATGAAGGATATAGAGGTAGATGAGGGGTGCTGTGGGAAAAGGAGGTGTGCGTGTTTGGCACACAGCTGTGTTGCCTCATTTCCATGCATATTCACTGTAGTGGGGATCCACATGGGGCCAGTGCCAATTACATACATACTGTGTTTGTCTACCAGTCAACACCCTATTGTATGGTGATAACATACCCAGAGTAACACAGAGGACTGTACGGTGATAACATACCCAGAGTAACACAGAGGACTGTATGGTGATAACATACCCAGAGAAACACAGAGGACTGTACGGTGATAACATACCCAGAGAAACACAGAGGACTGTACAGTGATAACATACCCAGAGTAACACAGAGGACTGTATGGTGATAACATACCCAGAGTAACACAGAGGACTGTATGGTGATAACATACCCAGAGTAACACAGAGGACTGTATGGTGGTAACATACCCAGAGTAACACAGAGGACTGTATGGTGGTAACATACCCAGAGAAACACAGAGGACTGTATGGTGATAACATACCCAGAGTAACACAG
>JACXGK010009282.1:0-20309 GCA_016801125.1 Novumbra hubbsi
GCCGTCTGACTCCTACCAGCACATCGCTGTGAGTGTGTGCTCTAGTCACACTGTCTGACTCCTACCAGCACATCGCTGTGAGTGTGTGCTCTAGTCACGCCGTCTGACTCCTACCTACCTAACTTATCTCTAAAGAGTATATCTCTTTTTTATAATTGAGATCACAATATGTTCCGTCTTCTGTATTTTCTATATAATTGAGATCACACTTATCCGTCTTCTGTCAGGCTCATGTAGCCTGTAGGTTAATTGTGTTCAAGGTGCATTCCGGAGCATGTGTTTGATTTCACCCCAATCTTACCCAGCGTTATACAATATTATGTAGCAACCTGCAAAATATTATATTTTATATAGAATGCACACCCCTTTTTATATATTTTGTGGTTAAGATTCTGGAGCGATACTGAGTTGTCCTTTGTAGCCCAACTGGTTCAGCATGGTGGCTGTTACCAATGGTTAATGGGTCTTCATGGTACCGGACACGTTACTATGTTAAAAGGATGACCAAAATATAAGGATTATACCTTTTACCTGAACTGCAGTGAGTCAACAGCCACTCTCCACTCCTCTCCCCTCCAACCTCGGCAGGACCACGCAGACATCGAGTGGAAGTTCGCCCGGACCAAGCTCTGGATGAGCTACTTTGAGGAGGGGGGAACTCTGCCCTCCCCCTTCAATATCGTGCCCAGCCCCAAGTCCGCCTGGTACCTGGCCTGCTGGGTCCGGAGGAACGCCTGCATGAGGGATCGCTCCAAACCCACCGAGAGCTTCGGGACCCTGGGGGTGGGTGGGGACTTAACCTCAACAACCTAACATTTATGCCTAATTCTAACCCTAACCTTTAATCTAAGTGGTTTTGCTTTACCCTAATTCTACCACCTAACCATAATCCTGGCACCTAACCTTAATCCCAACACTTAATCTTTACATTTAACCCTAATCCTAACACCTTATCCGAACACCTAACCCTAAATCTAACCACATTTGTCTATTTTTCCATAAAGCCAACAAATAATTGGCTTTTTCAGAATGGCAGACAGGAAATACAATCTACTTTTTAAGCATAGTTTGTGGACATTTCTGTTCCCTTTATATTGTCAGAAACCGTCAAATGAAATTGTATTTTGACAGTGTTAACCCCTTGAAATGTATAGACTCTACATGTCCTCATTGACCGTAATGCCCTTCATCAATCGCACACAGTTAGTGATAATGGTACTTCACACATTGAGGATACTGTTCCTTGCCGTTGTATTCAAATCAGATGTATTTTATAATGCCCTAACCTCAGCAGTTGTCACTATGTGCTTTTACAAAACACCAAAGAACCCAGAGCAAGCAACAGGGATGATGCACAGTGGCTAGGATAGACTCTTTAATAGAATACACCTTGTGAGGAACCAGGCTCTCAGGGGTGGCCATCTTATTGCCCCAGTGAGTTTCGGAGGGACAGGCTGAAATGTATTATATTCCCTCAACTCAAAGAATAGTAACATATCCTTTGGAGATTATTTTATGCTCCTTTCTCACTCACTGTTACTGATCTGTTACCCCTCATTATGTGATGTTCAACCTCACTATCTGACCCCTTAAAATCATCCTCAACTGTGATTTTCAACCTCACTATCTCGCCCCATAAAATCATTCTCGACTGTAATGTTCATCCTCACTATCTCACCCCTAATAATCATTCTCAACTGTGCTTTTCAACCTCACAATCTCACCCTCATTCTCAAACTTTTCACTGTCTCAACCCTCAATCTTGCACATGCTAATATTTTGATGTGCTTCGCTAATATTTCAATGTACCTCGGAATCAACTCAATCCGTCTCTTTCCAACTCAATCTCTCCCTCAATCTCTGCTTAATAGACGCGAGCAGCAGAGAATGTGAGAAGAAACCACCAATACCAGGTAATGTCAGAGACGGCTCGAAGTCCCTCCTGGTTCAGCAGACTTTGAGCATCACAATCTCCCCACTTATATAAAGATTGTTTGTTTAAAGCACGGTGGTCAGTGACTGCAACAAGAAGTTATTACTATGCTGTGAATATTCTGGAAAGTGTAAATGATGAGCTGTGTAAACAGTTATTACTGGGCTATTTATTGCGTTTACTAGGGGTTTACTACTATTGCTTTCTCAGATTTTCTACTGTTGTTCACTGCCTGTTGACTTCTATTTTGACTTCTCTTACTGTGGTTGTTTACTAACTGCTATTTACTAGTTGATTACTGGTTGTTGATTTATGTTGATTATTAATCTTATGCTTTATTACACTTCCATGCCCGGGTATTGTGTGAATGAGAAATTTAGTTTTTTTTCTGTTGTTGTTGATCTTGGTGTTGTTGATTGTTTTGTTGTTGTCTATTCTAGGAAGTGTTGAGGAACCTGGTGAAGCGATATGTAGCGGCCATGATAAGAGACGCCAAAACAGAGGAAGGGTTGACAGAGGACAACTTTAAAGTGAGGCACAATTAATCCTCCTAATCCTAATAGAAATCAGACTTTGCTTTTGGTTTTCAACTGTTTCAAATGTGTTGGGTGCCTTCTCCAGACTGCAAGTTTCAGCTCTTTCCATAAATGTTTGATTCTGATCAGAAGTCATAGAAGGCCACTTCATAATTGCTTTTATCCATTGTTGGGTGGTTTTAGCTGTGTGTTTTGGGGCATTATCCTGTGGGAGGACCCATGTGACTGAGGTAGAGCTTTCTGACACTGGGCTGTACGTTTCTCTTCAGAATGCCTTGATATTTTTTAGATTTCATTGTGCCCTGCACACATTCAAAGCACCCTGTGCCAGATGCAGCAAAGCAGCCACAAAACAAAACCAAGCGTCCTCCGTGTATGTATGGCCTTCTTTTCTTTAAAAGCTTTATTTATCATCTGCGAACATGACTGATGTGACTTGCCAGAAAGCGACAGTTTTGACTCATCTGTCTAAAAGTAATTCTCCCAGAAGGATTGTGGCTTGTCAATACGCATTTTAGCAAATTTTAGCTTTTTTATGTTTTTCTTTCAAAAAAGTCCTCCTGGGTCTTCTAAGTTACAGATATCTGAAACTGACATACTTGTATCTCTTTGGCAGTAATCCTTGGTTCTTTCCCCACCATTCACATTATCCTTCTCTTCAAACTGGGGTAGATTTTCCTCTTGCCGCCACGCCCACACGCTACAGTTCCATGGACCTTGAACTTCTGAATAACATTTGCAACTGTTGTCACAGGAACATTATGCTGCTTGGAGATGTAGCCTTTGTAGTCGTTTACCCACAAGCCTTTACAAAATGATACCAAACAGCACAGTGACAACGTCTCCATTTAAGTAGGCTGAATAAATTATTACAAGATTGGAGACATTTAAAAACAAATGAGTTTAAAATGATTTATTATATTTTCTAAGGGGTACCAACAAATGTTTCCAGGTCATTTTAGAATATCTTTTTAGAAGCAATAATGAGTCTGTTTTCACACCTCTTTGGTATGGTATGTCATAGTATGCTTTATACTATGACATAACAAAGACATGCATAAATAAAGTATACATGATACAGAAGCTTTTAATTACATCACGTTTTAAGAAGAATGAAGCATTATTTCAATGAGCTCTAAGTGTACCAACATATTTGACCACTTCTGTATGTTGCATATGCAACCCTCTTCAAAAAGAAACATGAATCCTGTAAGTACAGAAAGCGATTATCCTGAAATGAATAACCTAATAGGCAATTGCAACCATGTAGAGTTTCTGAACACAACAATGTTAGGCTAGTTCATTATTACAGACTCCATGTCCTGGGGTTTCAAGTGGTTTTCTATTATAGACAAACTCATTATCTTTCTACCTGTCATGTCTGCTGTTGTCAGTTTCAGGGCAAGATAAAGGAAAACAGAAATGTAGCTTTCCAATTATATTTTCCAATTGTTAATCACTCCAAACATTCAAATTCTACAGATGTTTTATTTATTTTTTGTTCAAAGACCCAGCCCTGGGCCCCAGAGATTAGCGCTTGTCTTACAGAAACCTCGCTAGCTCAGCCCAACAGAAACTAATAGTTGCTATGTATAGAAGTGTAGACAAATTCAATGGTACAACATTGTGGAATTAAGGATTAACCTGGCTTCACACTCCACTACCTTTTTAAGAAGGGACAGCTGGACATCTCAGAATCTCATCGCTTCGCACAAAGTACAACCTTGTGTCCAAAAAAGTTGCGACACTGCGTTAAATGCAAATAAAAAATAAAAAGATGATCCAATAATGTGCAAGTCATTGCATTCAGTTTTCTTTTTTATTTTACCCAGCGTCCTAACCTTTTTGGGAAATGGGGTTGCAAAAAATAAGCCATGGTGTTGTTGTACAATGCTGATGTTTGCCTTTTGTGATCTCTTTGGTATTTCTTTCTCCTAGGAGCTGAAGCAGGACATTTCAAGTTTCCGTTACGAGGTGATGGGAATGATGAAGACGGGTAAACCCGGTCTGGCGGGACTGGCTGGTGTCGGGGCGGCTGGGGTTGGCGGTGAGGGTCCCTCCGGCCTGGCCTATCCAGACTGGCCACTGAAGAACCCCTCGAACCCAGTGCCAACACCCCAAGCCGGCCAGCTGAAGAAAATCAAGAACACACTGTTTAGTGTAACCGCCTCCATCCTCCAGCAGGGGGCGACTACGGCCTCCTCTCCTCGGGCTACAGAGGGACAGGGGCTGGCCAATGGCCTGGCCCCCTCGCCCTCCGAAGTCGGTTCCTCCAGCGGCACTAGGGCTTCAGACAGGCAGGGCCAGAGGAAAGACTTCCCACGGGACATCACCGATTTCGGGCTGTTTCAAAAGCGCCAGAGGGGCGGAGCTGGAGGCGCTGGGGCGGGGAATATATACTCTGTGTCCGAGGAGTCGGTTGAGACGGGGGGGACAGATGGGGAGGGGGGAGGTCAGAAGAGGGAGGAAGAGGGTGAGGAGGGGGATGGGGTGTTGGAGGACAGGGAGGAGGAGGAAATGGCTGGTGAAGAGGGAGGGGAAGAGGACAGGGACAATGTGGAAAAGGTAGGGGAGGTGGGGGTTGAGGAGGTGAATGAGAGGTCACTGCCTCGGGAGTCGCACGCTGAAGAAAACCAGGGGTGGGCCAAGGAGGAGGTTCTTGAAGGAGAAACGTAGGTGGCGTATCCAAGACGGTGGACGAGAGGAGGGCTACTGCTGGACCCCGAGGCTGGCCATCGTCCTGTTTTCTTCACAGGCTAATCGGGACATTAATCATTTGAACTGGATTTATTGCTGACGTTTTTGCCTTGAGACTGGGACTAGACAGGATGCCACTGCTGCTATGGAGACGCTTACAAGGCATGGATTTCTATGTTACCCCTATGTAGCAAGACTTGGATAATCAGCATTGGAGCATGTGAATTTCGGAGACTCAGGGAAGCTTGCAACACTTTTAGACACTGAAACCTACCAATCAAGGGCACTCTAGTGACTAGCACTCTAAGTGGATTTTTAGTGTCCGTTACAGTCTGGCCAAAGAAGTATATTAAGAGAGTTTGGCCTGGTTTTAGTGTGTTAGCCATGTTGAACTACCCCCTATCAAATGATGCACCGCACACAAGTCAAACGGAATGCAGAATTTGGCAGATGTGTTTACTGATCATTTTCATAACAATCAGAACAGCACAACCAATGGTTTTGAAAACAATGTATTAGCAACATCTACAGAGGACATAGGGTTGGTCTCTGAAAGCTCTGCCACATTGGCTAAACTAACTCAATATAAATGACTCTGGCCAATGGGGAAAGCTTCTGGCGTGTCATACAGGCCTTCCATGTCCTTATGAAGTCATTTGGTTATGAGACAACATGGTTGTCATTTGGTTAGGTGACAACATGGTTGTCATTTGGCGTGATGATGCAAATTAGAATGTTGATGCTTTGATGCTGTTATATGGAATGAGGATGTCATTTAGGATGTTTACGTTTTGATGATGTCATGTCTAATGCTCTCTGAAACGGGGTAATTACTTCATCCAGTGTTGTCGGCCCTTCATCTAGTCCTAAACAATACTTCTTGCACTTCCTCTCTCTGCACCCCTTGTACCTTTCCATCACTGGTTTGTCCTGCCTCTTATTTACCCGTTTTTCTGTCCTGCCTCTCTCCACCTCGCCTTCTCTCCGTCGTTCTCTTTGTGTTTCTGGATCATTCTTCCACCCCGTCTAGCTTTCTCTGCCCATTCACCGCCTCACACTCTCCTGGGCCCACTTCTCTTTTCTCTTTCTTTCTTTCTCCATTTCTTTTGTTCTTTCTTTCCTGCTCACTCTACCATTTCAGAGGGACTAATGTTCTCCCACTCTCTACCACATCCCTGGCTTTCCCTGTCAATAGGCTCAGCTGTGAACCGAGCAATAGATGTATTCTGTAATACTGTAGATCCTCTCTCTGCCTTACTCTACTCTGTTTCCTTTTAGCACCCTAAGTGTGTCAGGGGTCATGCAACCAATCTGTAGTATCTTTCCTATGCAAACGTTAGAAGCCTTGTATTTACCGGCTAAAGTATTTGATTTCGTCACTGCTAAAAATTTCGGTGACTTCCGCAATTTTTCTGGAAAGTCATTGGAAGATTCCGGACTTTCCTGCTGATTCTCTCCCGATTCCTTGATTCTTTGTGGAATTCTTCCTACAGAGATGTTTTGGAATTCCTGCGGGTCTTGGTGGGATTGTCAGAATGTGTGTGCTCGTATCATCAGGCTCGTACACAGAGAAGGATCGACCTGTGCCTAAGCACCTGCCCTTTGCACCAAGTGCCCTTTTGGCTAGTATATAGATATGTTTATTATTATGTCTCTGTCTTTGTTCTGAATACCCGCATGTCGTCAATTATTCTTAACTTCCAGGGTATTGCACAGCAACCATTCAGTTGGCCTTAGTGGGAGGGAACATGTGACTAGGAAGGAGAGATCATGTGACTAGCCGTGCTGGGTAAAGTTTTTGTCTACCTTTTAGTTTGCGGCGTATAGAAATACTGCAGTGCGTGGCTGTGAATGGAGAAGTGGTTTTGGCATTTGAAGCTGAAAACTTGTACTTGCCAATTGGCGTCCAGGCTTGCCGGAGCCAACCACTGTCATTTTACAAAGGAGACGCTGAGCTAGCGGCCTGCAACACCAAATGGGAGGTTTGTTCGCTAGCTTGCTAGCTGCTGCACAATTAACATGTTTGGATGAACGGCTTTTTCTGTGCCCAGAGGCAGTCCGGTATTGAGACTGCTCAGCTGCAACGTACGCACAGCTGTGCCAGAAACGTTGTACAGCATTTCCATTGGTCTATTGTGTGCACAAGAGAGGCTAAGTTGTCGTGGCAAACTAATGGTTTTAAGCCAAAGCCTAACACACAAGGGGACGTTCTAATTTCGTGTTTGAGATAAACCCAGCCCGGGTCACTGCGTCCTGGACAGTTTGCCACCGCTCTCACCACACTCTCCACTCTGCCAGTGGGGCGGTCGCGCCCGTCATTGGTTCGTCTGGAGTTTGCACGACGCCCCATTTGTCCCGGTCTTCACTGTATGAACCGTGCACACGCCTGGCATCTGAACACGCATGGCTTGACGAGGCCAGCAGGTTGAGTGTATGTAACCAACTAGCTCCAGTTATGAGCAGCAAAGCAGCCTGACAGTCAGACTAGTACTGACGACAAGAAGCCTATGTTCTCGTCAATATTTGTCTTGATTTTGAGAATCTGCAAGTTATGTGTACTCCACTGCGGATTTCTACTCCCCTATTTAATATGGCCGACATGCAAACAGGCAATTACTACGAAATAATAATATATACACAGGAAATCTTCAGTACATTGTTATTCATGTTTTTTGTCGCCTGGGTTGAGCCTTTTGAATTCCAGATAGGAGGGAGTCGTGTTGGAGAAGATCTTCATGATGTAATGTTCATTTGAGAGACCATTGTTATGGACATGAGGTAAACATGAAGAATAAACACTGAGCTTGTTCCAATCACTTTGCTGATGCCACAGCGTGTTTCTGAATGTATGTGCACACACGGAAACACACACGCACACACGGAAACACACACGCACACTCCCAAACCCACCCTCTTCTCATCACCATGGCAACATGGTGTGTGAAAATTGCATCTATTTTCAGAGGCTGATGTTCAGTTCTCTTTTCTTTATCAACCATTTACTTTCTTTACCACACTCAGAAAAGGGAACGTTCTAATTGATTATTTCTATGCTCTTAAGCTTGCTTGAAATACTTTTTCAGATTAAGAACCTTTTAATTAAAACAAATATTATGCTAATAATTTGGCTTCAGCTTTTGTGTTAATGGGTCAAATTTCAAGCATCTGCCTTTCACCCCAGGAAACTCTTCGCCACCTTTTCCCCATTCCTAAATCCTCCCCCTCCTCTAACTCCTTCTCTATCGGTAGAAGGTTGACAAGGTTCGCTCAACCTGTTCAGGCTTCTGGCCCTGGGTCTAGTGATGTCAGGGCATCCGACAACCTGTCCTCTGGACCCTATCCCATCCTCCCTTCCCCAGACCATCTCTGTAGACCTTTTACCTCACCTTACTTTCCTCATCAACTCCTCCCCATACACTGGCTGTGTTCCCTCAGACTTCAAATCAGCTTGTGTCTCCCCCCTCCTCAAGAAACCTACTCATAATCCTTCTGATGTCCAAAACTACCAAACATCTTTTTTTCATATTTGCATGCCTGGCAACATCTCAGCTTTGATGTCAGCCCACCACCTCAAGCTTAACCTTGATAAGACAGAGCGACTCTTCCTCCCACTCTAAGATCTGTCCACTTGACAACTCCTCGGGAGTCCAACTCCATGGTGGTCCCACTCCTCTCCCAGAGACACTCAGCCAGAACCTGTTAAGCTCTGCAAACGTCAAAAACAGTGACGCACTTATGTCAATTGTTGCTGTATAACATTCCACAAAATCTGACCCTACCTTACCCAAGATGCAACTCAGGTTCTGATTCAGTCACTTGTCGTCTGGCGTATTGCAATTCTGGCATATTCTGTTGGCTTCTGTCCACTTTCAATCCATGAACCATACAAGTCAGGGGAGAATTATTTTATTATTAACATAAGTCCAAAATGTTGACCATGGTTCTTACATGTTAAATGTCTTTACAGCATATTCATACTATCCAAAACCTCCAACACATCCCCTCAGGGGGCAAGGATATGTGAAAATGGTGAGCATAGTGTGTATCAGTGTGTGTGTCTCAGGTGTGGTCAGGTGTGAAACATATCACACACAAACATATTCATACCGAAGCCACAGCTGCCGGGGGTGAAGACAAAGTGTCCAATTGAATAAATAGAAATACATTATTCCCAGAATTAGCGTTGGGGCTGACTAATATGACCCTATGGTCACTCAGATGCAAAACATAATTAAAGGTTTAAGGGTTTTGGTCTGAGCGGTGTCCATTTCTAAGTTTGGATAGCAGCCGTTGTCCACACCTGGTTCTTCAGACAGGTAGGAGTAGAATAACTGGGTCATATGCTAATAATAATTTGAATTCCCAGTCAGTGTGTAGAATTCTACCAAATTCTAGAGTGCCACAGATAATCTGAGGATAGCATCAACATGATCATGTAATACTATATGGTAAGCACTACAGAAGATTGAGGGCTACTACTGTACTAGAATAGGGTTGTACAGTTGAACATAATACAAAATAAGATATTGTAGTGTAGATATTTGTTCTAGACTATAGAACAAAATTGCAAGATTGTAGTATACTACACTACAAGATTAAATAATACTAATGTTTATTATTTTCTTTATTTCAGTATAGTTATGGCTTGGCCATTTGCATAGTTTCCATTCTTCCAGAAATCCGGACATCTGTCTTTCTCACCCAAAGGAGAGAGGATGTGTAAAATATCAACAGGGAAACTGTTTCTAAATTAAAGAGGTCCTGAGGCATTGTTGATCTGGCCTCTATTGTTGGTGTCCAGATTGGCTTTCTCTCTTTCCCCCGTTCTCCCCTCCACCCTTTATCCTCTCACTCCCCTCCACCCCTTTCTCCTCTCTCTCTCCCCTCCACCCCTTTATCCTCTCTCTCTCCCCTCCACCCCTTTATCCTCTCTCTCTCCCCTCCACCCCTTAATCCTCTCTCTCCCCTCAACAATTTCTCCTCTGTCTCCCCATCTCTCCTTTTTCTCTTGGCACCCCACTCAGTCCAATATCACTAAAATCGCTCTGCTTCCATCTCTCTCCTCTCACTCTCCTTCTCTCTCTCCATTTCTCTCTCTCCTTCTTGCTCTCCTCTCTCTCTTTCTCTCTCTCCGCTCTCTCCTTCTCTCTCCTTCTCCCTCTATTAGAAGTCAAGCTGCGAGGGAACTAAAAGCGCTAAAAAGCAAATATCGATAGACCAAAAAGTGATAGGAGGAAGCGTTTTGAGAACACGTCACCTGTTATCTCTTAGAGCCAGACAGCGATGAACACACAGACTCTGTCTCAGCACTTATCTCAGAGTACATCAATGATGTTGTCACACTGGTAAATGTCAGGACTTTCCCCAACCAAAATCCCTGTGTTAATGGTAATGCCCGTGCTAAGCCCAGAGCACGGTCATCTGCCTCGTGCTAAGCCCAGAGCACGGTCATCTGCCTCGTGCTAAGGCCAGAGCAAGGTCATCTGCCTCGTGCTAAGCCCAGAGCACGGTCATCTGCCTCGTGCTAAGGCCAGAGCAAGGTCATCTGCCTCGTGCTAAGGCCAGAGCAAGGTCATCTGCCTCGTGCTAAGCCCAGAGCACGGTCATCTGCCTGTAGTTCAGCGGACCTGGATGCTTTGAGGAGGTCCAGATATTATGAGACGCTCACAGAGAGGAGGTAGGGGACCAGGCTGCATGGGGCCAGGACAACAACCTCTCCCCCAACAGTGGTGGATGTGGCAGAGGGGGAAAATGCCCCCATACACTTAGATGGAGGCCATACACATAGATGGAGCTGAAGTGGAGAAAGTCTGAGACAGTTTAGGGGAGCCACTAGATTTTGTACCCTAATACATGTTTTCATTAGAATTGTCATGATTCAACACATTTGCGAGGTCTTCGCATTCAAGGTCAGATCGGTTAATCATTGTACTGCATATGTTACTGTGTCAGTTCAGTGTCACTACCAACTCAACCACTCAAGATTCAACATTCTACTTTCCACCCATCATAACTGTATGAATGGCGTGTTTCATTAAGTCATTTATACTCCACTCTGTCCTGGGAATACCCAACCGTCTCAAGATGTTGTTGTCACCCAGAAGTAGTTCAACTGCATCAAGCAGCTAACTGGTTGACACACTGATAGAGGAGCCCTAGCTCTGGAACACATCTAAATGGAGTGGTAACCACTAGTTACATCCCACCTCTGACTCCTTACTGGAAAGGAACGCGCACACACACACACACACACGATCACGTATTGGAGACCTAACAGGCAGAACCAAGCACAACTGACACCAAGCAGTTAAAACAGGGACCCACTGGGTCTTTGTTTCAGCACGTTCAGATATAAACAACAACATCAAGGGAATCCAACAACAAAGAAAGGCGTACCATGTTAGGAAACAGCCAGGCGAGTGCTATCAAGGTAAATACATGAGAAGAAAGTCCCTGGTCTTCCATACACCGCTTCCCTACACCACTACAAGCTTCTACCACTTGCTTCTAACCTGTTGTACATAACAACAGGTTTCCTGTGAGAGTATGTACACCCTAGTTTGTCTAACCTACTGTATATAACAACATAGTACCTGTGAGAGTATGTACACCCTAGTTTGTCTAACCTACTGTACATAACAACAGGTTACCTGTGAGAGTATGTACACCCTAGTTTGTCTAACCTACTGTACATAACAACAGGTTACCTGTGAGAGTATGTACACCCTAGTTTGTCTAACCTATTATATATAACAACATTGTACCTATGAGAGTATGTACACCCTAGTTTGTCTAACCTACTGTATATAACAACATACTACCTGTAAGAGTATGTACACCATGGGTGTCTAACCTAGCCATTCCCCAAGGACAGGTCAAAATGAAATATACCAAACATAAGGGTTGTAACATTTCCCAACGAACACACAACATATCAGTCCTCGCTTCTCCCCAACGCCCAAACGAAGCAGGCCTTTTGTGCAGGAGGGTTGTTTAGGTAATTGGTGGACCACACCCACCTCATGAGCCCTGACGCATCACACCTGAGAGGAATACAGAGGGAGGTGGACACAAGAGAGAACAGCATGAACACATCACACCTGAGAGGAATACAGAGGGGGGTGGACACAAGAGAGAACAGCATAAACACATCACACCTGAGAGGAATACAGAGGGGGGTGGACACAAGAGAGAACAGCCCTGACACATCAAACCTGAGAGGAATATAATGGTAGACACACAAGAGAGAACCGCACAAACAGCACTCTAGAGTGCTGCTAAGGGAAGTGGACGCAAGAGTGCTACTAAGGGAAGTGGGCACAAGAGTGCTACTAAGGGAAGTGGGCGTAAAAGTGCTACTAAGGGAAGTGGGCACAAGAGTGCTACTAAGGGAAGTGGGCGTAAAAGTGCTACTAAGGGAAGTGGACGTAAGAGTGCTACTAAGGGAAGTGGGCACAAGAGTGCTACTAAGGGAAGTGGGCGTAAAAGTGCTACTAAGGGAAGTGGACGTAAGAGTGCTACTAAGGGAAGTGGACGTAAGAGTGCTACTAAGAGAAGTGGACGTCAGCAGGTTCATTCACAATCTACACTAATGGCCAGACGTTGCAATGTCCCGACATGTAGGTATTGCTCTCACCTCTTCGCTGGTCAGGTTGTAATATTGTAAATTCTTAGAAAAAATATGCAACTGCAAAGTTCTTTTTTGGTTCACTATATTGAATACATGTACAAACTGTGTGACAACTGCTGATGTAAAAAGGGCTTCATAAATACATTTGATGGATTGATTTACATCGATCTGTCTCTCCGATATTGACATGTAATTACGTCTGGTCAGGTGACAGAGGGACAGTCATTGGTGTGGGCCTTGGGCCCGGTTAGCAGCGCTGTTGTGTCTGTGTGTTTGTGTGTGTCAGAGAGAGATACAATGTGAGGTATGAATGGTGCTCGGAGACTGGACCGCACTACCGCGAATCCCCTATCCAGCGGCCCCGTCCGCACTGCAGCAAGTATAGATTAGATGATAAATGCTGTTCCCGAGCCTCTTCCAAGACCCAACATTCAGCAGCACAGCGGGAATGGTCCAGATTGCCCCAATCACTCACTACGTTGTTGAACACACTCACAGTGCTGGCCCTAGACTTTTGGGGGCCCTAAGCAGATTTGACTTGCCCCCTTTACCCTTATGGTCCGGTTCTCACTAGCAGTCTGGGGCCCCCTTTACCCTTATGGTCCGGTTCTCACTAGCAGTCCGGGGCCCCCTTTACTATTACCGGCCGGTTCTCACAAGCAGCCTGGGGCCCCCTTTACCCTTATGGTCCGGTACTCACTAGCAGTCTGGGGCCCCCTTTACCCTTATGGTCCTATTCTCAGTAGCAGTCTGGGGCCCCCTTTACCCTGATGGTTCGGTACTCACTAGCAGTCTGGGGCCCCCTTTACCCTTATGGTCCTATTCTCAGTAGCAGCCTGGGGCCCCCTTTACCCTTATGGTCCGGTACTCACTAGCAGTCTGGGGCCCCCTTTACCCTTATGGTCCTATTCTCAGTAGCAGCCTGGGGCCCCCTTTACCCTTATGGTCCTATTCTCAGTAGCAGCCTGGGGCCCCCTTTACCCTGATGGTCCTATTCTCAGTAGCAGCCTGGGGCCCCCTTTACCCTGATGGTCCTATTCTCAGTAGTAGTCTGGGGCCCCCTGTCATGCGAGGGCTGCTTATGTTTTTTATGCCAAGGGCCGGCCCTGCACACACACATTCAATGTCACACAAAAACGCATAACACAGACACACACACACACAAACAGACATGTCACAGTACATATCGCACATACACCCAATTAAAGCTGCTTGTTATGTTACTGAACTTGCTTTCATGTTCCTTTGTGCCTCTTGGGTTCTGTCATCCAGTGTGTCAAGGTTGAGCCGCTGCATCAATTTGACAGCTCTCCAGCCTCTTAAGTCCAGCCGTCGCACACACAGACACACACGGACAACCTTCGATTTCAATGCTGGTAGCGACCAGAAAAATACATGTTTTAATTCAGAGTGACAACACTCATTTTGGCAGCTCAGTTGAACAACCATAGGAAATACAGGTTTGAAGTATTTAGGTTGAAACATCACTGAGAAAACTGGATCAATATAGCTCTGTGGAATCCCCACAGAAATACTGGCTGAATATAGCTAGCTATTTTCAACCTTCAATTTCAGTGGCTGTCCCAACTTTATTAAACTGGCATTTTCTGGAGGGATTCCATGAAGCATTGCGCCTGAAAGATAGCATCTCACCAGCATAATCAAACAAGAATTCAATATTACTTCAGAATAGTCAGAATTAATTTCAATTTAGGTGGGATGAAACCAACTTGTTTCCTAATATCGCTTTCTGTGAAGAAATATCAAACTAGTGTTTCTCAAAGTTGAAGTTACCAGATTTGCAAGTATGGTCATGAAGAAAGAAAAAATATACTTAGAATCAGGACTGTGCCTTCTTAAAAACATTTGCTTGAAATAATAGACGTCTGTCTTATTCTCATAAATACGTTTCTAAAGTTTTGTAAATTTAAGCAAAAAACTATATTGTGACCCCATTCATGGAAATGTAAAATTAAGGAATCTGTTGGGAAACAATTGACATCTTAAATCAGAGGTTTTTGACCCTCTCATCAGGCCATACCATTTGTTTGATCTATTCCTGAGCTAGCAAAACGTATTAGAGTTGTCATCTAATCATCAAGCCCTTGATCAGTCATGCCTCTTCCGTGTCAGATTAAAACGTAGGTGTTTAAACGTGAATTGTCTCACCGTCACCGAAGAGAGCGTTGGCCCCTTAAGGACCTCAAACGAAGCTCTGGACCTTGAGTCCAGGTCCACTCGGATGTTTATTACATCCCTCTAATCAGGCACTTATTTAGAACACCATGTGAGTGCAATTAATGATGAGGTGGAACGGAACTTCAGCAGGCTCCCAAGCTCGTCGGGAAACGATAACCCTCAAATGTAACCCTCAGTCCTCCATTCCACAGTGATGAGCGAGGATGTACGAGGCTAATTAGTCCCCCTGGCGGGCCTGCATCCACGCTGTCCCTGCTAGAGGTAGTCAGCGGGGTGGACTCCCATGAGGCATTGCACAATCTTATTTGAGCTTGAGCTATTTCACCCCAATGAGGGGATAAGTAAGCCTACAGACATGACACGCGGATTTATCGGATGAGACATATACAAAACTAAATATGTCCGAAGTGAAATGCTCAATTTAGCTTATTTCTTTTTTAGTTACGGGAGATGTTAGTAAAAACGAATTCCCAGTCTGTTTTATTAAATTACTGTGTACCATATATTGTATCATTCCAGCCAAGACTGTGTCCCAGAATCAATGCACTTATTAAACCTCTAGCCACTCTGTGGAAGTCTCTCTCGGTGTTTCCTCAGCAACATATAACCAACAAGGGTACTCCAGGCTAGTGTGCCGTGGTACACAGCAACATATAACCAACGAGGGTACTCCAGGCTAATGTGCCGTGGTAGACAGCAACATATAACCAACAAGGGTACTCCAGGCTAGTGTGCAGAGGTAGACAGCAACATATAACCAACGAGGGTACTCCAGGCTAGTGTGCCGTGGTACACAGCAACATATAACCAACGAGGGTACTCCAGGCTAGTGTGCAGCGGTGGACAGTACCGCCAAGGAAATATGACAGTTATGTTGAGGTATTACGCACACGGAAGATTATACATAGTTATTACTGCTTATCTGTATTATTCTTTTCTTAATCTACATACATTATTTACATACATTATCTACACACTTTATCTATGACAGACTATCATTGGTCAGATTCTGTAAGTAGATTAAACATTCTTGTTGATGTCAGGAATTATTATATATCAATATCACGTCCGGGTCGAATTCACTGCCAATGGACAAACCCCAAAGCCTTATACACTTTTTCTAAGATTGCAGATCTTTACCTCCCTCTTCCTGTGTTTCCCCTTCTCTCTGTCTTCCCCGTCGGTCACACCGCTGTGTACCTCAGACATCTCTGCACCAGACAGCTGGCAGGCCCGCGTGTAACACGTTTTAACAGGGAGGATGGACACCGATCTCTGGTGGAGCAGAAACAGCGCGGAGCGTTGAGTCCTTGTGTCTGCTGGCTGCCTGCTGACTGCTGACTGTTGACGGCTGACTGCTGCTTGTTGCCTGCTGACTGACAGGGGGAGAACCTGGCTGAGATATCAAGGACCTGGTAAATGGGACGTTTGACACAGTCCATGATTATCCAGTTGGTGTGTAAACAGAACGGGCATGTTGAGACGGACTGGGCAACACAAACAATGCAGGCAACCAAATAAGGAGCCCAGGACCAGGTTGAAGGACGGGATGGTTTATGTCTGGACAGTGTTAAGAAGGTCTGCTGTGATGTTCCTCGAGACACTGTGTATTCCTTCCTCAAGACACATTCCTTCTGTGTCTTCTGCCACGGGTTCTATGTTTGTGTCTGTGTCAAACACACACGGACATCTGAAGGGTTAATGTAAACACCATTTCCAACGTTTCTTCATGGTAACCTGTAAATGATCAGCACCTGTGGGGAGAGATAAGGGAAAAGGGTGTTTAAAACGAACACAGATGTTGAGCTGTATTGTTTTGTACATTTTCCAAGGGGGAATATGTTCCAGGGCATCACCGAGCAATTCAAATAAAATCATCAAAATTGTGTCACGCTATAGCTGTGTTTTACAAGCAAGTTTCAAAACGACTTCTGGCATATCAGTTCTATTTTTGTGTTATGCTAACCGAGGCCCTGTTTCCAATCCAAGTATTTATGCTTTAAAATGTTTTGGCTGACTTTAAAAGTTGAGGCCTTATTTTGTTGGTGTTAAATGAGCATGCATTTGTACGAAAGCCACCTGTGCCTGCTGTAAAATATGTCATGGGACTGTTTTGCTCTCCGTGTTCCTGGGACCTATGCTAAAGTCGAATCAACTATACCTTCTTCCAGGACATTTTGTCCAAAAGACACACTCACCTATGTCCTGGCAAGCACTCACCTATGTCCTTTTGCAGAAGACTCCCACAGCCCAAACTACAGAATCCACATTGCCTTGGCATTGGGTTCTGCGTATACAATATCACCAACAATAGACCGCTGTGTTGTTATTAATAGAAATCTCCATTGGCAATGAGCAAGGTACCCATTACCAATTCTCAAACCCAAGAAAGCAGGTTGGGGCAGGGATTGAGGGAGGGTTTGCACCTGCCTGTTGGTATGACCATCAACAGCATATCAAGGCAGACACTTGCAAGCTGATCTTGCTGCAACAAAGATGAAAAGACAAAGTAAAAAAAGGAACTGTGTTTTGCAACAACGTCTGTTCTTGAGATGCCAAACAAGACCTTTTGAAGTTCAGGTTTCGTGGTCAGCTGTTGAAGAAGATGCTTAAAAGATTTAGAGCTTCATCAAAGGAAAGTCCCAGATGTTGAGATGATAGCTGTTCTTCCAAAGCCAGAGAAACAATGGGTTTGTTATTAGGTCAATAACAGTGTTTTGATTTTCCTTTTATTCCAATTTGACGTATAAGGGGTTGGACCAGACAAAATGAAAAGCTTTCTAAAATTTTAAAAATTACTTAAATGTTGTACTCTATTTAATAAATCGAATCCATTCACAAAGCTTTTTGAAAAAACGGGGATCAGATGCTCTGTCAGGCATTCTTTTGTTTCTACAGAAATAATCTTTTGGAAAGGATGCAATCATCCTTCTGAAACAGAGACATGCTACTTGAACTTGATCAATAATATTGCATTGGCTGTGTCATCCTCTGCAAAACATTTTGCCACATCGAGGAGTGCTTGTTTATGAGACAGGTCTTCAGTGTGCCTGCATAAATCCACCACCAGAGGGAGTTCTTCTCCACTATTCATCATAACTGAAGAGGTACACGTACTACCACCAGAGGGAGTTCTTCTCACACTATTCATCATAACTGAAGATGTACATGTACTACCACCAGAGGGAGTTCTTCTCACACTATTCATCATAACTGAAGATGTACATGTACTGCCACTGGAGGAATTCATTCTCTGGTTCTCTTTTTTAGTTGGCCCCATTTCTGCCAGCTTTCATTTAGCGGTGAAGACAGAAACAAAAAGATAGACGAAAAGAGAATGTGAGAGAGTGAGAGAGAAAAGCCTTCCTGGTTTTAGTGCTCTGTTTGAAAACACTAACAGACTACAGCCCAAGGAGTGCGACACACTCAATCAACTCATCAGGAAGAAAGATAACAATTTAACCCAATGGAGTGAGTAGCACAGTGGCAGAACACCTGAACACTGAGACAGACCAAAAAGAGAGAGAAAACATGACAGAGAATGGGATGAAAAATGAGATCTGAAGTGTAGATTTGTATCGTGACAGCCAGAATGCCTTGGGTCTCCCAGCTGGAGTGTTTCCATGTGGCACTGGCCCAGCATAGAGACGTGTGGGGGGGGGGGCATCAATAGACTAGAGGGGAAAAGGGAGTTTAAAGAGGAGGGACAAAAAAAGACAAAGGATTAGTGGATATAGAGGAAAGACATGAAACTCTTCAAGTCTTCCTCAACTCTAAGAGTGTGAGGAATCGTGTTCCCTAAGTCATCGTTAACTCTAAGAGTGTGAGGAACTCGGGTTCCTTAGGGTATTGTTAACTCTAAGAGTGTGAGGAACTTAGGTACACAAGTCACTGTTAGCTTTAAGTTTGCGTGAGGAACTCAAGTTCCACAAGTCACTCTTCAGAACCTCCATTCATTTAAATGCCTAAATGAAGAGGTGACAGTGAACTGGAAAAAAATATTTGGGGCTTGATCACTTAAAGTCTTAAAGTCTCTTCAACCTCAATCCGGGCCTGTAATCAGATACATCAAGATGTAGCAGTTCTGCCCCGGGCAAGTGAGGGATGGCAGAGCAGAACTGGGAGTGAAGTGTCAGAAGTCAGCCAGTACCGAAGGCATAGGAGAGGGTAAGAGAGGAATGGGTGTTAACGGAAAAGTACTGGGTTGAATGTCAGTTCGGGGGTGACGCATAAAAATTAAACATCGGTCTAACTGACTACCTGATAAAATGAATATCATCCACCGTCTGGCTTCTACATTCCAACAGTCTTATGTTGTGTGTGTGTGTGTGTTGTGTGTTGTGTGTCCACGTCTTCTGCTGCATGCGATAGACTACTGTCACGACGTTTTACCGTCAACAGGGCCGGCACGGCTCACAGGTGTAAACTAGTAGCCGGGCCCCTAACAAGGCACCACTCTGTCTCCGCGCTCGCTACCTTTCCGCCGATGGCTACCTGGTTTTGCCCAAACAGGCCTGCTGGCTGAATGTGACACACGTCAGTGTTATTTCCGACCTCCCTGCGATCCTCGAGCATCTCACGGTATTGTAGCAGCACTGTGATATCTCACTTGAAAGCTCTGTGTCCCTGGGTTTTGAGAACCACTGTCTGCATAAAGAAAAGAGGCAGGGGCAATGTTTCAATGTGGGACCCTTCGTTGTTCTTGTGGCACAGACCAGATGTTTGTGGATCAGCAATGAGCAGATGTTATAACACTTCGGTTCAGCTGTGAACAACATTCCTAACAATACTGGTCAGGTATGAGCAGATGTTATAACAGTACTAGTCAGGTATGAACAGATGTTATAATAGTACTAGTCAGGTATGAACATATGTTATAATAGTACTGGTCAGGTATGAACAGATGTTATTACAGTACTGGTCAGTTATGAACCAAGAACCTTTGTGAATTCCGCTATTAGAGGCTCTCTAAGGAGACCGTTTTACTGTTGTTACAGTTAATGGATCCTAACAGACGGCTTTCCTCCATTCACAGTCCATCTAAAGACTGATTTCCTTTTTACACTTGACTTGAGTTTGAAATAGACTGTTTTCCTCTTGTAAAAACCTATAGACCTAAAAAAGACCAAATCCCTTTTTTAAAATAAATGGATCTGAAGATACTATTTTACTCTTGTAAAAACCTATAGATCTGAAAATACTAAGACCTCTTGTTTAAATCTATGGATCTGAAGAGAATATGTTGTCTTGTTAAAACCTATGAATCTGAAGAGACTATGTCCTCTTGTTAAAACCTATTACAGTTTTTTACAGT
>JACXGK010009283.1:0-20294 GCA_016801125.1 Novumbra hubbsi
CATATCCACAATATAACATATTCATGTTGTATACAGGCCCCATATCCACAATATAACATCTTGATGTTGTATCCAGGCCCCATATCCACAATAAAACACCTTCATATTGTATCCATGCCCCATATCCACAATATAACATATTCATGTTGTATCCAGGCCCCATATCCACAATATAACATATTCATGTTGTATACAGGCCCCATATCCACAATATAACATATTCATGTTGTATACAGGCCCCATATCCACAATAAAACACCTTCATGTTGTATCCAGGTCCCATATTCGCAATACAACACCTTCATATTGTATCCAGGCCTCATATCCACAATACAACATCTTCATATTATATCCAAGACACCCCACATACTCCCCTAAACCCTGGCTAGAAATGTCACTGATTGCCTTGTCAGCAAAATCTCTAATAACTAAACAAACTAATATACAGTATGACAGTGACAGTCATACACTCTACTGAAATGTACCACTGCAATAAAAGCTAACCCACACATGAACATCAACTCTCAAAAGCCTGTTCTTTCACCAGATCCCCATACAGTCATTGCAAGTGAATTATTCATTCTTACTATGCTGAAAACTCACTGTGCTAACCATTCTCCGAGTAGACAGTCTGGGACGGATCTCCCCATCCACTCAGGATCTCCCCATCCACTCAGGAGTGCAATGTAAAAAAACTGGTGAAACATCATAACCAATTAGGTTAAAAGGCAAAAGGTCAGTAACTTCATTGGGTATGAAAAAAGAATCCCAGAGATAGGATGAGTCTTTAAAGACGGGGAGGGGTTCAACACTCTGTGAAAGGCTGCACAAATAGTGCAGCAATTTAAGACTAGAATCTTAGACATCATCCACAGTGCATACAATCATTGAAAGATCCTGAGAATCTCTGTATGCAAGGGTTAGGGTTAGGGTTATAGTTAGGGATAGGGATAGGGTTATGGTTAGGGTTATGGTTATGGTTATGGTTATGGTTAGGGTTAGGGTTAGGGTTAGGGTTATGGTTAGGGTTTGGGTTATGGCCATGATCTACAGGCCTTAAGGCAGCACTGCTTTAAAAACAAACAGGACTCTGTAGTGGACACCACGTCATGGGCTCGGAACACTTCTGAAAACGACCGTTTGTTAACAAAGTATGTCGCTGAGTCCACAAATGTTACAACTCTACCATGCAAAGAGGAAAACATAGATATAAACAAGCTCTAGAACCACCATCGCCTTTTCTGGGCCCAAGATCATCTAGGATGGACTTGGGGAATCATGGACGCCGCGTCTTTCAGACTAAAGAGGAGAGGAACCATCTGGCTTTTGAATCAGCTTACAGTTCAAAAGCTTTCATCCGTGATGGTTTGGAGGTTCAAGTTTATTAGGTCACACAGCATGGGTGACTTGCATCTGTGAAGGCACGAGTAATGCTGAACAATATATTCAGGTTTTTGAGCAACATGTGCTGCCGCCCAGACCAACGTCTTTTTCAGGGAAGGCCTTGTTTTTTTTCAGCAAGGCACAGCCAAACCACATTCTGCATGTACCACAACAAATATGAAGACCTGAACTTCACATTTAGACATTGTCATTACACCATCTGATACATAACGTCACACACAAACACAAGCTCACCAGAAAAGTAAATACACGCCATATATCAGACAATATTTCTTACTCATACTTTATTTTTAAATTTTCATGTCTGCGGTTTATCACTGAAGGTTTTCTCTTGATATGGGGCAGTTCTTACGTTGGCCAGCAGGGGAGGTGCTGGGTCACTCTATGAGAAGCTCATTAGGAATGCATAGGCTGCTTCTGCAGTACCGCAGACTCTTACCCTGCAGAGAGGACCTACATACAAGTCCAAAATGTCTCAGGCCGCTATGCATTTTTTGCAAATGTTGCAGGTAGATTGCAGATAACGCACTTCACCAGCCTGAGTGGTTATCTCCACATTTTCGGTACTTTAACATGTGAATATTTACTGTCAAGGTTATTTAGCATGACAGCAACACGGTAGCGAAACTAGAAACATCCTAATCACATCCTAATCGGCCCTCAAAACCACCCACACACTCACTGCATCCATTTAGCCTCCTCCATCCCTCTCCAAGTCTGTCTCCTCATTCCCTCCCTCCCGGTTGCAGTGTAAGCCCATCGATCCTGCATTGTCAGAGTTTGGGAAAGCGCTTGCGTCAGAGCTCTTCCCTCCGACTATAAAAGCCGGAGCCACTGCAGCTGCATCAGTGTGGGTTCTTCACCTGAGCCACTGCAGACACAGTCAGAACGAGCCAGACAGAGCAGCCCGGCCATGACTTCCCTCGGCTTTGACCCGTACTACTCCTCCTCCTCCTACCGCCGCTGGTACACGGAGGGAGCACCCCGTGGGGTGGTGACCAGGGGCAGGTCACGATCCACCCATGCCCCCCCCCTTTCCTCCATAGCCCCTCGCCTGCAGTACTACTCTCCCGGCCGCGCTCTGCATTCCTCCGTGGCCTCCTCCTCCTCCGTGGAGCTGGAGCTGAGCCAGGCGGCCCAGGTGAGTTCGGAGTTCCGCACCGTGAGGACCCAGGAGAGGGCCCAGCTGCAGGACCTCAACGACCGCTTCGCCGGCTTCATTGAGCGGGTCCGGGAGCTGGAGCAGCAGAACCGCGCTCTGGAGGCTGAGCTGATGGTCCTGAGACAGAGGCACGGCGAGCCCTCCCGCCTAAGATCCCTGTACGAGCAGGAGGTGCGAGCCCTCAGGGCCGCCGTAGAGGAGGCGCGTGGGGAGCAGCAGGCTGCCCTGAGCCAGAGGGAGCACCTGGAGCAGGCCCTGAGCGCCATGCAGGCCCGCTACGAGGAGGAGGTGGTGGCCCGCGAGGACGCGGAGGGGCGGCTGCTGGATGCCCGGCGGGGGGGCGACCAGGCTGCCCTGGCCCGGGCCGAGCTGGAGAAGAGGGTGGAGAGCCTGCTGGACGAGCTGGCCTTCCTCAAGAGGCTCCACGAGGGAGAGGTGGTGGAGCTCCAGGCCCAGGCGCAGCTCGGGGCACAGGTGGCTGTGGAGATGGAGGCCACCGCGCCCGACCTGTCCGGGGCCCTGAGGGACATCCGGGCCCAGTACGAGAGGCTGGCGGCCAAGAACATGCAGTCTGCCGAAGAATGGTTCCGTGGGAAGGTCGGCTCCCTGACGGTGAGCGTGGCCCAGCACGGCGACGCGGTGAGGAGCTCCCGGGACGAGGCTGGGGAGTACCGCAGGCAGCTCCAGGCACGGCTGCTGGAGATTGATGCCTGCAGAGGCCTCAACGACTCCCTTGAGAAACAGCTGCATGACATCGAGGAAAAGCAGAGTGCTGAAATCAACAGCATGCAGGTTGGTGCTACATGTAATCTATATGTATAATCAATATGTATATTCAATGAAATCTATCCAAATTTAATACAGTGCATACGGTTCTTTAGTAATTGGAGGTTTAGAGACTGTTTACCAATAGGTAAACAATCAGACTATAAGACTATCAGAGATTAATATATGTCATATAAATCTTGCATTTAGTCAAATTCCCTGTAACTCACTGTTAAGAGACCTCATCCGTCTGGTTGCCTCCTGACGTCTCCCATAGGGCACAATCAGCCAGCTGGAGAATGAGCTGAGAGCCACCAAGCAGGAGATGGCTCGTTACATGAAGGAGTACCAAGACTTGCTCAACGTGAAAATGGCCCTGGACATTGAGATCGCTGCCTACAGGTGGGACTCCATCAAGAGCCCTGGCAAGAGTTACAACTCAAACCAATACAAACCAATGGCAAGGATGTCAGTCCAGAGGCCTGGTGGCCTTCTATTCAAAAACATCATCTCTCTTGATCATTTTCTTTTACAGGAAGCTGCTGGAGGGGGAGGAGTCTCGTTTCAACGTGGGCATGTCCGGGGTTATGTCCAGTGCCTATGGCCACGTTCTGTCAGCCCCTCCCTCCTTTGGCCGCTCCATGTTCTCCATGCAGTCCAGCTTGGCCTCTAGTGCCCCCTACCTAATGACCTCACGCTTCCTCAGCTCTTCATTTGCCTCGGGAGATGACATGATCTCTGCCAGTCGAGCACAGCAGGAGTCCGTCAGCCCACCCCTGGAGAAGGAAGAGCAGCAGGACGAAGAACAGGAGGAAAAGGAGTCACAAGATGGTGATGAGGAAGGCGAGGAGGAAAAGGGAGATGAGGAGGAGACCAAAAATGGAGATGAAGGTTAACTTAACTGTATTAAAACAACATGTTCATATTATCCCTTAAAGACAACGTTTACAATGTTCATATTATCCCCTTAAGACAACATTTAAAATGTTCATATTATCCCTTAAAGATAATGTTTACAATGTTAATATTATCCCCTAAAGACAACGTTTATAGTGTTCATATTGTCCCTTAAAGACAATGTTTACAATGTTTATATTATCCCATAAACCCAACGTTTATCATTTTCATATTATCCCCTAAAGACACTGTTTCTAATGTTAATTTCATCCCTCAAAGCCTATCAAGTAAATATTTGTTATATTGTTTTCACACTTAGCTTCAACGTGGCCATTTTCAGAAACCAGTACACTAACAACGACAACACGATTCCCATCTTCCCAATTACTCTTTGTTTGTATAGGTGATGAAGAGGATGAAAAGGAGGAAGCTGCAAGGGAGGAAGGAGAGCAAGGGGAAGAGAAGGACGAGGGTGAGGACCAGGAGGGAGAGGAAGGCGCAGAAGGAGAAGATAAAGAAGGCTGTGATGAAGAGGACAAAGATGAAGATGAAGGTAAAGGTGAGGAGAAGAAAGATACTGAAAAGGAGAAGGGGGATACGGACGCTCCCAAGAAAGAGGCAAAGCCTGAAAAAGCTGCTGAACAGAAGAAAGAAAAAGCTGACAAACCAAAAGCTTGAAAAGGCCAGAGTCTGTCTAACAAAACCTCAACTCCACAAACAGCAACACAAGCCCAACATGAATGAATCCAGTGGGCTAGTTAACTTGGTGCTTAACACTATATTTCTTTCAGTGCACTACTTCATCGACATAAACAAAGTAGTGTACTTCCTGCCTGCAAGAGAGTGTGGTTTGGGATGGTGGAATTAATGCAGCTGGCAGCAACGCAATGTGTAATGTCTTGTTGGGAACTGTCACCAACTCTCCTTACTGCTAAATAATCAATAAACTGTTTTTACAGTCCTCTGGGTGACGGTAGAATTTCATGGTACAAGACGATGAAAACGTTATTGATAAACCTTAGAACGGGGTGCTTTGAAATTGTAGTGACTTAGTTAACTAGACAGTTAATTCATTCATTTAAGGCCGGATGCGCAAAAACAAACATTCAAACATGCCCATTCACTCTGCTGTCGACCTGCTGATGTTATGGACACAAATTAATTTAGGGCACAATCAGCTGGAGAATGGCAAGTCATGACCCATGCTATGACCTCATATTAGGGCTGTGTATTTTAACACCGGCTTTCAGGGTGGATTTCATGGATTTAAACTGCTGTAAGATGTTGAAATACTGTGATACAAATTTCCTGACTCTTGGAACTCTAGTTACTTCCTTCAGCCCGCTATGTCCTGACTGTAAATAAGTGAAAGCCACTCACAGAAGTAATCAAACCATAAACCTGTCTTTTGGACGTCCAGCTGACCATGAGTGGCAGGGACTGGATGACGGGTCAGGATTGAGGGAAGGATGAACAGAGCAACACACAGATAGGTCCTTGAAGAAAACACATAATACAGCCAAGACAACACTGGAGTGAGAACTAGCAAGAACTAAAGATGTGGGAAGCTTGTAGAGAAATTCCCAACAGTCATGCTAGAGTGGTCAAGCTACAATCGCTGTTGAATGAACTAAAAGGTAAGTAAATCCCTATTAAGCTAAACGTAACCTAAATGGGAGTTCATGAAGGAGGACACATCTGCTCTCCAAACAGATATAAACACACGACTGACGTATGCCTGAAAATACTTGGGCTAAAAACTATAACTACTGGAACAAGGTGCTCGAGCAGATGAGTAAAATGTTGTTTGGCCGCATTGCCAGGCGCCATGTCTGGGGAAAATAATACACTGGACTGGGCCATCTTGCCATCAAGGAGTCATACATGAATTCCGTATTGTAAGAGACCTGGCCACCTGTCTAAGCATCTTACAACGGAACAATTTTCCAAAAACACACAAGCAAAACTACAATATAATGTCTCAAAAGGAATATAAGGAGTGTTCAAAAATGGCTGAGTCAATGCCCAGATCTCAGTCCTAACGAAATGCTGTGGGGAGAGTTCAAGAGTACCGGGAATGCACGGAAGCCCTTGACCATGACACAGTTAAATAATATGTCAGTGTAATTTGTTACATTAGGTCACTTTTATCTGTCAGTAGTATAAAAGCAACAGTTACATGCCAGTGTGTCCTAAATAAAAGAGAACTTCACTGGGGTGTATACAGCAGCTCATAGTCTCCCGCCTTAAGCTTTTGGTCTCGTTTAAAAAAAGGCATTGAACGCAGTTGTGGGCAAACGACTGTTTACTGTCGCAATCACCCAGAATCGGATACTAACTTCAAGCAATCACAAGACATGAGCACAACACGCACAAAGCAATGTTCGACGTGCAGACAGGGGATCAGGCGCATACATTTAACCACACTGATGTTGGGGATTACAACCCGGTGCGCATAACGGCGACAACGATGAAGTCCCGGAGTAACTGATGAGACCGCAGGAACACGGAACCAAGCCGGTGACACCGAGCGCAGCAGGAACACGGAAACAAGCCGTTGCCACCGAACGCAGCAGGACGAGGCAGCAGATACATGATTGTGTCCACTGTCGTTTTACTGTTGTGGTGTCCCTTTATTCATTTGTGAACTTGGTATATGTTTATATATGTATTACATATTGTATTTTTATGTTTCAGTTTTGTGGTAACTCATTTCGTTCTTGTATGATCATTTCAAAAAGAAAGTAAATAATGTGCTTTATAAATGAAGTAAAACAGGGTTGCTAAACAATGCGGAACGAAAATCATAACTATTATATTGATATGAAATCCCAGTGGGTGTATTTTTTGTTGGTATTTGCTAATATGAATACATCACAGATTATGACTTTAAATACTTCTAGACGACAGCCTGTGGTGTTTAGGGAGTTTTGTTCAATTTCCGAAAATAAATAAAATGGAGAAAAGCCAGTGTCAATACAAATGTGAAAGTAGATGACAGGACAGAGGCACTAAGGAACAAGATACCATATTTGTATTTCAGTATGACATTTATTGAGCAAATGCTGCTGGGAAATTGTTTAATGATGAATAAAGACTTGGGATTGCAAACTGTAGCACCTCATGTATGTTCAGTATTTAAATTCAAGTCCATCCTATGCATACAATTACGTTAGTGTGCATTTACATATTTACTTTCAATTGCACTCATTAGGTAAACATAACAGACACTGATAAAAAGCATGTTTAAGGCGAGGAGGTTCATGAAAGGTTATTTATGCTTTAATTGCTTTGGGTATGTATGTATGTATGTATGTATGTGATCAGGAGTTCATTGTCTTTCTTTCTGTTGTTGTGGTCAGTTGTATTTTTGGCTCAGTTGGTATCTTCACATAATAAGTAAGGCTACTTGTTTGTAAATATGTCTCTAAAGTGGACCCTCCCACCCAGGCCCCCTGTTTATATAACAAAAAAAACTAATTTGTATGAAGATATATTTCTATCACTTTCCTATCCATCCATACAGGTTAGAGAGGGGGGACTCCCTCCCTGAGCTAGCATGCAGACCCCTTCACCATGAGCACTCCTGCCAACTGCCCAAAGAAACAAAAGTCATACAAAGTCCCACACCCCAGTTTCCAGGACCGCATGACACACTTCTGCAGCAAAGCCAATTTGAAGCTTTCACTCAACATGCATTATTGAAATTGTAGCTTTGTCGCGTCATATGGCATCTCACTTAGCTTATTTTTTTTATTACATCGCTCTAGCTGTATGATTTCTTCGTTACATTAGTTCTGGGTTGACTGCTTGTGATTGTGTTCTCCTCCTCTCTGGGCGGGCTGGTTGTTTGGAGCGCGGTCACTCGGTTTGGGCTACTATTTTGACAGTGTGTTTCTCGACTTTCTTGCTGGAAACAGTCTTCTCCTGAAGCAAATCCTCAGACTCCTTCACTGTCTCGGTGACAGTGACCGATTTGGTGACATGCTTGGCTCCGGCCTCGTCCGTGGTGATGGTCTCCACAGTCTTGGTGATGACCACCGTCTGACTGGGGTCGTCTTTCTGGTTGGGGTCGTCTTTGGTGGGGCTCTCATCCACTCCATTTGAAATGACGCCCTTTTCCTCCTTCCCCTTCGCCTCTTCATCTCTTTTGTCATCCAGGGAACTCTTCTCCACATCTCCGTTCATAGCAGCGTCTTTCTTTTCTACTGTCTTCTCTTCCTCTGAAATGCTTTTATTGTCTACCTTCTCTGTAGCCTTGAGGGTCTCTGACTGTTGAGGCTCTGGTTTTGGGGACTCAGCCTTGGGGGATTCTGCCTTGGGGGATCCTAATTTGGGTGATTCTGATTTGGGGGATCCTGCTGGTTTCGATGATTCAGATTTGAGGGGCCCTGCAGGTTTGGGGGATTCTGACTTGGGGGACTCTGCAGGTTTGGGTGATTCTGACTTGGGGGACTCTGCAGATTTAGGTGATTCAGATTTAGGGGATCCTACAGTTTTGGAGGATTCAGATTTTGGAGATCCAGCAGGTTTAGGGGATTCAGACTTGGGAGATCCAGCAGGTTTAGGGGATTCGGATTTGGGAGATCCAGCAGGTTTAGGTGATTCAGATTTGGGGGATACAGCAGGTTTAGGGGATTCAGATTTGGGAGATCCTGCAGGATTAGGGGATTCAGATTTGGGGGATCCGGCAGGTTTAGGGGATTCAGATTTGGGAGATCCTGCAGGTTTAGGAGATTCAGATTTGGGGGATCCGGCAGGTTTAGGGGATTCAGATTTGGGGGATCCTGCAAGTTTAGGTGATTCAGATTTGGGGGATCCTGCAGGTTTTGGTGATTCAGATTTGGGGGATCCTGCCAGTTTTGGTGATTCAGATTTGGGGGATCCAGCAGATTTAGGGGATTCTTGTTTGGGGGATGCTGCTTTTGGTGACCCAGTCTTGGGGGCTTCTGGCTTTGGGGTTTCTGCTTTTAGTGAGTCTGGCTTAGTGGCCTTTGGGACCTCTAGTTTCTGGTCTTCATCTTTTGGCACCTCAATTTTCAGGGCTTCTGTTTTTGGAGCCTCTGTTTTTTCTACAGCTGCTTTGTCATCTGTTTTCTCCTCTTTCTCATTCTCATCATCTTCATCTTTGGATTCCTTGATGCTACCTGCATCTTTATCATCACCCACCGCTTCTTCTTCCTTCTCCTCACTCTCCTCCTTCTCTCCAGTTTCCTCCTTCTCGCTAGCCTTCTCTTTGTCTGGTGAGGCCATAGATTCTGGGGCTTTAGTGCAGAGGACTGTCTCCTCTACAACCTCCTCTTCTTCCTCTCCTTCTCCCTCATCACCAACTTCCGCATCTATCTCCTTTTCACCCTTATCCTCTTCTCCTTCTTCACCATCTTCCTCATCACCGCCCTCTTCTCCCTGCTCCTCTTTATCACCACCCTCTTTGTCCTCCTCCTCCTCCTCTTCATCCTCCTCAACAGGAGCGCTAGAGCTCACCTGGGCTTCAGTGGATGCCACAACCTCTTCTGAATCAGCCTCCCCCTCTTCTTCCTCTCCCTTCTCGCCGTCATCCTTTCCTCCCTCCTCCCCGTCATCCTCTCCTCCCTCCTCCCCGTCATTCTCACCTCCCTCCTCCCTGTCATCTGCTACTTCAGCCTCCAGTGCGGCTGACAGTTCCTGGGCCATATCTTCTAGGGCCTGGTCCATCTCAGACTTCTCATCCTCTACCCTGGTCTCCTCGATGATTTCCTCTACAAACTTGTGCTGGACCTTCAGTTTGGGAGGCTCAGACTTAGATTTCTTAGAGGAGGTGACAGTGTGGCGGTATGGGAAAGTGCTGAAGTGGGTCTCTTCACCTTCTAGAAGCTTCCTGTAAGAAAAGTAGAAAAGAAAATATAGTATCATGCTTCAATAATATAAACGTTTGTTTGTCAATGAAAAGTACTACCATATTGACCTGTAATCTGTCCAAATAATTATTAGAATTGTTGTTTAAACAAGGAGGGGGGGGGGGGGGTTAAATAGCATTCTGCTGTTAAGGCCTACCTGTATGCAGCAATCTCAATGTCGAGGGCCATCTTGACATTGAGCAAGTCCTGGTACTCACGAAGATGACGTGCCATCTCCCACTTTGTTCCCTTGAGCTCATTGTCCAGCTGATGGATGGTCTCCTGTAAACATAAAGACAGTGAAGATATAACCTGGTTAATTCATGGGCCTGTGTGTAGCTATTTATAATACTTGTTTAGTGGTGGAAGGTTTCTAAAATATATATATTTTTTAAGTAATACAGAGAGTAAAGATATCTTAAGCATATTTGAATACATTGCCAGTGCATTAAAGCACTGGACTTGCATTCAAATGTAGTAGAAATAACAAAATAACAAGAAAAAAGTACTTTCATATTATTCTTGTGAAGTGAAAACTCAAGAAAGGTAGATATGGACACCTCATGCGCAAAAGGTTATTAATGCTCAGGGAATAATTTATTCTGACGCAGTGTAGGCCTACAGCGTTATTTCAAGGACAGCCCATACACGCTCGTTCAACAGTCCTTGGAATCTGTGGGTTGATGCAAGCACACAGCCAATCAGCACATCGACCCGCGTTTCTGACTCAGCAGCAAAGAAAAAAAGGTCTGCTGCATTGTGTCTCCCTTTAACCCTATAATGTCTTGAATGAACCTATTGACGTGTCTGATGCTCTAGAAATGTTTTGCGATTTAAAAGGCGGGTCCTTAATATGTCAGCATTGAGTCACAAAATCAGGCTTATCTTGACAAAACCAAATGCGCAAACGCGTCAACTGCCAAGATCCTATGGTCAAAACATATATTAATTAACACAATAAACATATTTAGTTAGTTTAAGTATAAACAAATATAATATTTGGATACTCAACAAAACTGTGTTTTTCTGTTATTAAAATAGGGAAAAATCTACACGTGTAAACCGACTATTTAAATAAGAAAAACTGCCAAGAAAAAGTGTCAGGAAAATACCATAAAAACTCGTATGAACTGTAATTATATATAATCCAGTTATAAATAACTGGATTATATTATTTACTCTTTCCAATATTTTAACTTTGCTTCTCTATTTAAACAAAAAACAACTTTATAGAACACGATACCTTTGCTAGTCGGATTATATATGAAAAGAATGCCCGTAGTGACATCCTACCTGCAGGCTGGATAGATCGCTGTTGTGCCTGTCCTCAATGTCATTCAGCTGCCTCTCCAGTGACTCCCTGGTTCCACGGACGGCCTCCAACTCAACTGTTTTGGACTGGAGCTGGCGGCGATAGTCGGCGATCTCATCACGGGCGGACTTGATTGCATCTTTGTTTTGTTCCGCAGCATCAGTTAGCTTGGAATAGCGACACATGAACCAGTCCTCCACTTGCTGCAGGTTCTGGTTGGAGTAGCCCTCAAGTTGGGTCCGAATCTCCCTGAGCGCCTCGGTGATGTCCGTCTTCTGAAAATCTTTTCTCTCCATGGTCACCTGCGACGCTTGCACCTGGGCGAAAAGGTCGCTCACCTCTTCTTCATGGTTGTTACGGATAAAGGCTATCTCGTCCTGCAGTGACTGAACTTTCTTTTCCAACTCCGACTTTACCAATGTTGAGTCGTTCATATCTTTTTTCAGTGCCCGGATAATGCCTTCCGTCTCATCCCTAATGCGTGATTCCTCGTCAAAGCGGTCCCTAATTCTCTGGATGTCCTCCTCGATGTGGTCCGTGTCGAGCTGGATCTGTGCCTTATCGTGGTGTATCTGTTCCAGCATCGAACGCAGCTCCTGGAGCTCCTGGTCGTACAAGTCGCCCAGCTGGGACTGAGAAACCTGCTTTTGCCGCAGCGCTTGGATCTCCTCCTCGATCTGACTATTCTGCTGCTCCAGGTAGTGCACCTTATCGATATAGCCGGCAAAACGGTCGTTGAGCCCCTGAAGCTGCTCCTTCTCGTTGGAGCGCTTGTAGTCTCCGTTTGTTTGACGGAAATCAACACTGTCGGCGGAGCTGAGGAGTGTGGAGCTGTAAGCTCTGG
The DNA here is from genome assembly GCA_016801125.1 of Novumbra hubbsi. Lineage (NCBI taxonomy): Eukaryota > Metazoa > Chordata > Actinopteri > Esociformes > Umbridae > Novumbra > Novumbra hubbsi. Next base: position 12,261 of record JACXGK010009283.1, read on the forward strand.
CTGCCGGAATATTGACGCTCCTTGTGGTCATCGTGGAGCCTGGGCTTGACCGAGACCAGGACTGAGAACGGAACCCGCTGGAGGGGGTGCCAGTAGAACGGCCGTAGCTGGTTCTACTATCCATGCTTCTCCTAAATGGACTCCCTATCGTGTCCACCGGGTGGTAACTCATCCGGCCAGATCAGGGGTTGCGTGTGTAGATGAAGGGACGGTGTGCAAGGTGGAGTGGACTGAGTGTGTGGGTGTGTTTTTGCAGGTGCGGGGTGGATGGCGTTCACAGCATTTTCAGACTCACAGGGTGCCCTTTATATAGTGGTGAGGCGCTCAAACCAGGCAACTAGGAAATGATTTTACTGGCTCATTTATCGATTGGAGGGGGTGGTGCCACGTCTCAACCGCCCAGACTCTGTTAGCGGTTCCGTGTCCCGCTCAAGGCACGCTGTGGGTGTGTGCGCTGGTGTGTGGTGGTTAATAAGCAGAGGAATAATCACACATAACGAGAATACATTTGAAGTAGAGATTATCATTATCTTTCTAGAAATTAACCATTTCCTGTGAAAACATATAGATATTAAGACGTTCATTGAGATTTATTGTTAACGTTTCAGATGTCTATCTTTTTTTTTTTTAAGTTCGCACCTCTGCATCTTCTGATTCCAACAACCAATGTGCAACATTAGGTTATATACAGGTGACTTGTGTCCTGTTATCCTACATTTTATTTTCCTAATGTTAATCCGCAAAAGCTGTGGCATCAGAAATTGTTTCCCGATGCAGTTCATACCAGAACGATATCAGCACCATGGACAGCGCAAGTGAACCAGAATTATGCTAAAATCCAATCCCGTCCGTTTGACGAGCATTAAATATTTCCCTATGTATTGTATAACTAAACCGTAAAGCGGTCCTGATTATAATCAGTTATACACACAGAGAGTATTATGCAAGGCCACATGAGCCACTTGAAAAGTTTACGCTGTACCTTTTGGAAAACAACAGATTGTCAAAAACCTTATCTTTGTTTCATCGCAAGATTGACCCAAAAACTCTCCAAGATGACCCTTACTGTAAGTATTCATCTTAAACACTCGCATTTGATTGGTCTCCTCATAGCCCCTACTTACAGAGGATAACGGACAGATAGCAGCTAAAGTCGAAATTAGAAATTAGAGTTAAGGCAAATACAAGTTTTAAAACCACATTTAGTAATTTCTTAGTCTACTAAAGCGGATTACTGTTCAGTTCACTGTTTTTGCTTTTTTTATAGGCTTGCAGTCTTTTGCTCCTGTTTTATTTTGAACCAACCTTTTTCTGTAATGATGAGAAGGCATTCAGACTGTAACATTGTTTTCATAATCAGGCCAACTATTCTCCCTCCTGACTGAGGATCTAGTCGAGCAATTAGAGTGGCGATTCACTCCCAGCACTCTAGAAGTTAAAAGTATGGCAGAACTGTAACAGTTATCAGACATTTTAGACCAGGGGTCTTCAAATCTGGACCTTGAAGCCAGTTCCCCTCCATCTTTTTCATTGCAACTCCCAAATTTGAGATATATTTAGACCTGGGATACCAGGTGTCTGTGCAATTAATGATGTGGTTGAACAGAAAACATCAGGCTCTGAACCTCGTAAAGTAAGATGGGAAGACCCCTGCTTTAGACTGATTACTGCCTAGGCCTGGTCAGGTGCTCCTCCAGAACACTTTTGTTAAACTTCAAAGCTTTCATACATGTGTGTATGTTGAGTGCATTCGTGTGTATTGTCTGTGTAACATTTACTGCATTCTACTGCTTTTCATAACAGATACATTTCAAAATCAAAAGCCATTGTGCTGTTGGTGTAAATGTAGTACCTGTCAGCAATCAAGTTTGAATTTATTTTAGATGAGGTATGACAATTATAATTCTGTGATGTTTCTTTTTTAATCCCATTTAATAAACCATATTGCTTTATTAATCCTGTTAAGCAATGAGGAGCAATATTAAAATCTGGGATTATAGGGAATTTGAAGATGCTTAACATTGATATTGCTGAGCCAAATAAAAAAGGTAAGTCTTAAATATATATGTATGTGTGTCATGCCCTGGCTGCGAGCCCCTGGCCGTTTCAGGGCAAGCCTAAAAGTGAGGCCTCTAGCCCTCTTTATGCCGCTGTGGGCTCCCCAGTCAGAGCAGCTGCATTCAGTTGACTCTGTTTGGGGAGCCTACTTAGGTTCGTTTTCCAGCCACACCCGGTGTGGTTTATTGTTTGTGTTTGATGTCGCAACAGCTCACGGTTTGTCCTTTGTTTAACTCCCATTTAAGTGAATGCTCTACATGTTTTGTTGTATATCGTTTTATGTTAGTTTAGCACCTTTCATTTTCCGGTTACTGTTCGTGTAGTGTTTGTCTTCTTGTATGGGATTAAATCACCTTTTACTTTACAAAATGTCCGCTTTTGGTTCCGCCGCACTACAACACCGTGACAATGTGTATATAGATGGATCAGCCATATCATCGTGACCCCTGACAGGTGAAGTGTGTAACACTGATAATCTTGTCGCCATGGCACCTGTCAGTGGGTGGGATATATTAGGCAGGAAGTGAACATTTTGTCCTCAAAGTTGATGTGTTTGAAGCTGGAATACCATGCCAGGTCCCACAGCAGTCCTTCGGAGGTCTAGGGAAGTCCATGCCTTGAGGTCAGGGCTGTTTATACTGCAGAAATGGGGCCTACTCAATAGTAGGCAGGTGGTCATAATGTGGCAAATCGGTATATATATATTTGTGTATAGATTGTAAAACCCCACCTGCTCAGTCCTGTCATCCTTAGAGGCACATATCTGCTATCTAACTAATGCATTTATTGGTTCAGTATTTACACATTAGATCCCCTCCATTGTATTTTCAATTAAATCTGAGCATTATCGGAAGCAATGGGAGCACTCTTAAAGTCCCTAATACAACGGTACCATAATCTACCACATACTCTAACAGCTATCTTAGTATAACATTAATACTAATAGTTTTGAATGTGTTTTGGTCCTTGGGTTGTGGCTGAGACTGCATGGGACAGAGCACTCATATGTTTCCTTTAAAGAGTGAGGCCGCAGTGTCGATTGCCCGTTCTGATTGGCTGTGGTCAGATGTCAATCCTATTGATCCCCATCAGTCCTGCTCGACTCCTGTCCGAGGGAACTGAGTTCATTGCAAACCCTGTAGCTGCATAGGCTGCAGGCAGTGCAACAAAATGTGCTGCCTCAGGTTTCGGCTGATGTTAAGTCATGAATGGCCATATTTCACCCAATCAAAACTGGCAAGGAACCAGCAAACAAAACAAAAGGCGATTCCTACTATAACGTTAATTCCCACAAAATGAACATCAATATGAGTTGTAGTCAAGGTTGATTCAGTCTTTGTTTTATTTCATTGCGTATGCATGCAGGCAGCCTACGGCTACTTGAGAGAGTATGCAGCCCTAATTTTCTTGCTTTCTCCTGGCTGATTCTTCCCTTGCAACACTATTTACTGTTGGTTCTCACTCTCTGCTATCAGGACAGCACTCTCTGCTGTCCTGATGGCCCCCCAACCCATTCACTTACAGGTACAGTAAGCCAGCTACCCAGTCTTGATGGTGCTTCTGGCTGTCAGAGTAAGGAGTGGTGTGATGTGATGCACGGACAGGACTCTTTCAGTCCTGGGATGGGGCTCCAACGCACTGCAGCTTGGAGAGATTTCAAATTGCACTGCAGCAGAAGCAGGTTGTGAACCAAGCCCAGCCCAGCCTGAGGAGCAGAGCTCTCCTCTCTCTCAGCTTACCCCCGATGATGTGTCGCACTCCCCTGCCTCTCCTGGCCGCCAGCACTGCAGACTCAGCGGGCAAACGAGGAGTAGACCCATCTGATATCAATGGTTTCCCCAAGATTAGGTCTTATAAGGAATCTCTCCAAATCAATCCAGACCCACAGGAACCCTGGGCCCCCTTGATCTTCTATTATGCATGTCTCTGTTCGGTCCCTGAGTGGCTGTGTTCTATCAAAGCTATTATTAATAGTAATAGTAGTGGTTGTAAGTTAGTACATCCAGGGTACTCTAAGAGTATATTTATCCCTCTGCTCTTGGGGGGGAAAGGTAGGAAGACCAAACAGCATTGGACGTATAGGTAATCAATATAAGTATTAGGTTGATTGATCTGAGACTAATTGGAGCTTAGAAGGACCAAGATCTACATAATTTGATACAAAAGGTGCGTTTTTGCTAAACATTTACCCCCCCACTAGCTACAGTAGCACACACCATCGTCAGCTGTTGTAAATACAGCAGTCTGCTAGAGAATCCCAAATCGATTGAAAAACCAATCAATCAGAATGTTAGCATTTAGAGACCGTGCCAGGGAAATGACACTGAGGCTTGGACCGCCGTTATACCTTATTCATAGGCTGCTTACATGATACAACGTTTTGTCATTTTCACGTTTAAAGCCTGTCCATTTGAAAAAAAAATAGAGAAACATGACTTCCTTTGGTAGCGTTTCCATGTAGACATATGTTTCAGGAATCAAGGGATTTAGCTGTGTTGGAATGGAGTGATTTAAGCAATGTTCATACGTTAATAGTGAAGTCAGACCAGTGATGTGTTATTGGAAATGATATTGAAGATGTGTGGGTCTGGGTGTGTGTGTGTGTGTGTGTGTGGGTGTGTGTGTGTGTGTGTGTGTGTGGGTGTGTGTGTGTGGGTGTGTGTGTGTGTGTGTGTGGGTGTGTGTGTGTGTGTGTGGGTGTGTGTGTGTGTGTGGGTGTGTGTGGGTGGGTGTGCAGCAAGTGTAAATTAGAGGAGAGGCATGGTCTGATAGGTGGCCATAGTCAGCCACAGCTGATCATAAATAACAGGTTGTTCTCTCCAACTCTCTCTCTCAGCCTCTCTCTCATCTCTTATTTATCTCCCTTTCTCCATTCCCCCTTCCTCCCCCCATCCCTCCCGTAGCACCTCCCTTCATCCCAGGCATGTTCAACTCTCCGTCTTCATCCTCTGTCCTCCATTGTTCACAGCGATAACATAGTGGTTTGTCTACGCCAATGATTGCATCCATCTTTTGGACTGGAAATGTTTACCCTTAGTAAGCAGCTTTTGTGGCACAAAGATCCTTCAAGGGATTTAGGACATAATTCCACCTAAATGAGCTCTGCAGGTTGATACGTCCTGTTGCACTTCAGGAATGAATGGTAATGTTTGGAAATAAACCTACAAAATCATCCCAGTCATCACATATATACATTCCAAAATTACCAGTCTGGGAAGTTGATGCAGGTATTGGCGATATTGTAAACTAAATATCCTGGTTGGATAAATCTGTTGGGTAAGTTATTGCTATGTAAACGCTTTAAATATGTAGTCTATATCTAATTAAAGTAGCCCACATAAATAATGAATGTGAGTTGTAATTAAATGTTTTTTCAGCGCTGGTAGCTGAATGTCAGAGTGAATATCACAAAAGGGTGTGGCTAGATTGTGCTTGCTAGACATAACCTGGAATAGGGCAGTGCGGGTGTGTGTGTGTGTGTGTGGGGGGGGGGGGGGGGTCTTGACAGAGCTGAACTGCATGGGATGAGGGTGGGGTGGCATTGGTGATGTCATATGGGGAGTTTGGCGGATGGCTCCATTGGAACTGAAACAGGAGGGGTTATCCAGGATCTGCAGTTTATCTGCAATGCATCAGTAGCTCCCTCTCTCTCCCTATTTCTCCCTCCCTCTCCCCTCCTGTCTGGATGTGTGTGAAGCATATAGAGCCTTGTACTCCACGTGGTCCCCTAAGTCTAAAGACCTCCAAGCAGTCACGCCAATAAAAACTCTTCTGGATTTCCTCTCTTAGTAGAGGATGTTTCATTCCTTTATTTCTGATTTCACGTAGCTACCCTTGGAAGGATGATTTATTCGTTTTTTCCCATGAATGTGTTTTCACTAACAATAACTTGGGCCTGTGGCTGGGTACACACATCCTTCCGTTGACAAAGCTCATGTCATTGGATAAGCTGTGATCCCTTTCAACCTCAATAGCTTTCTGGAATGATGAAATGTGGAACCCGTATGGGAGCAGGCTTCTGGCCTTCTGTGAAGGAACTGTGGTACGGTTCTTTATTGTGCGGACAGCGAGAGCAGCCTCCAATCCCCTGGAGGAGTTAATGATACCCCATTGAAACAGGTTCAAGCCAACATTTTTGCATGAATTCCTGGTCACTCTCTCATTCAGCTCCGCCCCCCCCCCCCCTTTCAATTTAGGATGGTTGGTGGGAAATCTGCAACCTAATTTGTATGGAGACTGCCAGCTCAGATTTATTGACCTATCAGGAGAAATATAAATGTGAGGCAGCAATGCTGGTTGATTCTTCTAGGTGGACGTGAATCTCTAGCCATGAAGAAATGCTAAATCATTTAATAGAATTGAAGCTAAACCATTTTATCTTAGTCACAGAGGAATGGATTAACTGTGTTTTAAAGATGTTTGTTGCAATGAGTCAGCACAAAAGTGAAATTCAAGAATTTCCAATAATTATTTATACCTTTTCCCCCACATTAATGAAAAAATATGATTATTCCTGAAAAAACATTTTGTGAAAACAATATATTTCATGTTTGAGAAAAACCATTGTTATTGTTTATGGCCATCTCTTGAAACATACTTTCTGTGAGATTTATATTATATTTAGGATCCTGGTCCTGGGGAAAATGACACCTTTTGCCTTTTGTCAGGCTGTCATTGTTAGTAAAGATGTGTTCTCTCTTAACTTAACTAACTGAAATAAAGGAAATGCTAAGAAATCCAGCGATGGTCCAGCATATTTGGGTTCAATTCTGCCTTTTGTTTGCAATTCCGCAATGCTCAATGAGGACGCAGAGAAGGAATATTGAGCGTCCGGCACGTGATGCTTTTTTACACACAGAAATGCATCCACACGCGCTCATCCCGACAAGGTCTTGCCCTGATGATGAGGCTAAAAGCATTGTGTGCTGAGGTCAGCTGTATTTTTAGTCAGGGGAGAATGTCCAAAGCTGCCCAATGGACAGGGCAGTGATTGGATTAACCCTACAGTGTGACGGGAATAGACTGACTATGATGTATATACAGTATACCCTTACCCTTGCATATTTTCTCTATTTAATTAAGTGTTGACAAACACATTTTGCCCAGATGGCTTTAGTCAGCCTTGAACATGTTCCGGAGGACTACACGGAACATTTCACACAGTAAACATGGGTGACATTTACGGTACTCCGTGACTATCTGGATTTTATTTGGATGATTCTATGCAAGCTGGACACCGTAAAAATACATATTAAAACTAGTGTAATTTCTGCACAGTTTAGATTTGTTTAAGGGATTTTGAATATATTGATTGAAAGTCTTGTTTATTGTATAGACAGAAAACACAAGTATTGTTACAAAGTTATTCAACAAAAAAAACGGCTCTGGAATTAGAATCAGCAACACGTAAAGAACAATGTCCATGAGTTAATTAACAAAAAAATAAATAAGGACACAAAACTAATAAAAGAAAGACATTTGAAGATGAGAACATGGTATAATACCATCTGGAGATGTCAAAATTTTGTAAAATCTGTGGGAATAAATTGTTGGTTAACCTGATGTTCCACCAGGTTTTCATTTAGAAATAAACAACATTTTCAGTCTTTTGTTGTAGGGTTTAAATGATTTTGTCACGGTTTTGTAGTGGGGTGGAACCATACGCGGACATTTTTCAAACAAAAGGTGATTTAATCCAGTAAACAGGTACAAACTAACATGAAACGGTAAACGTAAATGAAAGGATTAACTAACAAAACGAAGTACACATAACAGGTAGCGTATACACTGAACATTGAATTAAATAAAGACAAACCGTGAGCTGTTGAGTTTCAAACAATAAACCACACCGGGTGTGGTGACAAACTAACCTAAGTAGGCTCCCCAATCAGAGTCAACTGAATGCAGCTGCTCTGACTGGGGAGCCCACAGCGGCATAAAGAGGGCTAGAGGCCTCACTTTTAGCTCGCAGCCAGG
>JACXGK010009284.1:0-20282 GCA_016801125.1 Novumbra hubbsi
CCCCCCCCCCCCCCAAACAAAAATAGAGGGGAAGGACTGTTTGGGAATGTTTAATTTAAAGTGCCTGGGGGAATCGTCCAGAGATTAGATTTTTCCAAAGAGGAAACTTTAGCGAATGTCTTTTCATGTCTTGTGCGCCCCGGTAGATCAACACTTACTTGTCCATGTCAGCCATCTTAGCCAAGTCTTCAGAGATGCTGGAGAGAAGGGGAAAGCATTAGATAAACACAACAGGAACAATATCAGATTCCATGCATTCAGCGAGACATGCCTGCTCAATAAAAATTTAAAAAGCTTCTGTATTAAATGTATAGACTCAAATTACATATTTACAAGACTTCAGCAACAAAGTTCTATGTTTAAAATATATAATAACAATCCGTTGCATAACACAATCTTGAGGGAAACCGAAGGGAGCAGCAATAATTAAGTAATTTCTGGAGACAATATCCCACAGCAAAGCAGTAAATCTTTTTAAAATCCCCCACCCCATTTGCAGTGGTTGGCCATACACCACAGACCATGCGCCTTATTGCTTAAATAAACCACAGCTTTCAGGCCAATCCTTGAAGCCTCAAACCACCCTGTTAATAATAATAATAATAAATTGGCATTGTTTGAATACCCGCAAGATGCTAATCTTTATTTTAAAGGCTGTTAACTAAATTATGCTTTAAACCAATGAGGTCTAAAGACAACGGCTCAACAAATCGGTGATGTAGGATGTCAGTTTCTGGCTCGGGTATAAATATTCCACCAGCTAAAATCCCACCACATGGGCAGCCAAGGAACTCAAACAGCAACAAGACTTGCTTGACCGAGGGCCCCATGCAGGTGGCCAGGTGAACAACAACGTCAGGGCTGGCCATGCGTGTGTGTTTTGCATCTTCCGGGATGCAACGGACGCAGCAATATGTTTCTTGTTGCTAGCTCTTTTTTTTTTTTTTTTTTTTACAAATTATGCAAATTCTATTTAAATGATGCCCTTAGCTGGACAGACTAATAGGCATATGAAAAATGCTCAACTTGGCAGCACCAGTGCAGACAGTCAAAACACAATGCCATGATGAATCTATCAGCAAAAGGTATGCCCACCAATGCCGAAATTGGCCTGGGCTTTACTGTGAAATGCATTACTCTTCTAAACAGTACGAACAGGCCATCTCCACTAATTCTGACCTCTCCCCTAACACCTGACCATGCAATCAGATTTTACTTATTTGAAGAATGGCAAATATAATCCGGCAGCCTACTTGGGTAGTTTAAATGGGCCTAGATTATTATTTATTTTTAAATGTTCTTGCAGCAGAATGAGATTACATGGCAGAAGGGCCACAAACAGAGCAGAGATGTGGCCATTGAAATTGCAAATCCCCACACAGAACTACCATGACGTTTGAATAAGCAGACAGATGCCATTCAAATGGGCCGCTGAAACCACACACGACGTCTTGTTACAGACATTTGTCCACCTACAGTACCCACAGCGACACTAAATTATTAATGCCAAAGAACGTGGGCGGAAAAAAGCTCTTAATAGCAGTGAAAACCCAGAGAACATCAATAGAAAATGTAGACAGCGATGCTGAGTATGCATTCTTGCCTTTGACGTCGACGTCAGAAAAGGACCATGTAGAATATTTGTTCCCGCAAACTGTTGTCTGTTTAAAAACAACATCATATCCCCATAGACATGACACTAACGCTTTAGGCAATGATGTCGCTATAGCGCAATGTAGCGACCGTGAGTTGTGGAATCATGACCAAGGAGTCAAACCTTGGGGTTACGTCATAGCAGAGGTTTTACAAATATCTCGCAAGTCGCAAATCAATTCCCTTTCTAAACCATGTAAATACGAGTTTGGTCAAGGAACCATTATTAATCAAAATGGCCACAAGGGTCAATGTGTTCATGAGCAGCTAGCAAATAACTCGCATGCCTAACACCACCTATTATATAAAAGACATTAATAGTTGTCACCATCCATTAAACTATCATGTTTGAATCAAGTCGTGGGAACAACAACAAATGTCGATATCGCATTCAGGCCCAATTAATTTCACTTGCAAAAAAGTTAGATTGGTAAATAAAATGTTTTCTGGGCCTTTACAGTAAGACGTAACGGTGTCAACCAAAACCAATTTAGCTTTAAACACTAACTACTAGTGGCCAGCATGAAATAGCACGTGGGGTTAAAGCCCATCCACTTCATGACTGATGTATTGACAGAAAATGCGGAATAACTGCTGGAACATTGATAGTTGAAAAAGTTTACCTTCGGTGACGAAATCTCGCCACAGCGTAACCGATTAACGCGCTTTTTACTAACCCTTCGACCACGTGTTGCATACTTGAGCTAGACACGAGCTATATAGCATTACCCACAAAGAAAACTAGCCGGCCAAATATAGCCAAAATACTTTAAAGTTACGTTAAAAATGTATTTATCTAGTGATAACTACCATATACAAGGGAATAGATCAATTTGCGCCAATTTACCATCAATGTAAAGCTATACTTGAAATGTTTACCCCAACTCGCTAAACCCCCTAGCAATCTGAATTAGTTCCTACAATACAGTTCAATACATCAATTTTACAAGTAGGTTGCTACGTTAACTAGGTATTCGCATAGTCTATCGCAACTTACATCTATTCACAATTCAACTTAAAGGCCACTTTTGAAGTTGGGTAAATCCAGTTAGTTAGCATTATGCGAGACAGCCAGATAGTCCATCGTCCCGCAGATGATCAACTACACTACACTAACGGGCACATTTGACAACCTTTTGAACCTTGACAGAAAACCAAAACAATATAAAATGATCAGTTACTGTATGTAGCAGTAAAAAATAACCATAATTTATGTTGAAACCATACACGGCATCATCAAACGCCGAGAAAAAAAGCGACAAAGCGTATCATTCTATATATCCCGCTAGTTTACTAACGTTAAGTACAACACTCTGGTTAAACACCCAAAAACATAAAACCCGCAACATCTCCGCTCCCTAAGGCTAGCCAAGAAATAAGGTCAAGTCTAAATAAAACAAGCCGACACGTGTTTTTTGTGTAAAAAAAAACAAAAAAAAAAAAAACAATGCTTCGCCCAAATAACTCATGTATCATTTAAAAAATAAACATCTTAGACCGGGGAGAAAATTGCAGCCATTTTCATCATCGTGCAAGTACTGTAGCTTGCACATCATGGTGGAGGCTCTCTCTGACTAAATGCTCATACTGGCTAGCCATTTGAATTAGCCAGCTAACATGTTAGCTGACAAGCTATTGTTCCATTCTTCACGACTAAAGTCACGCATATATTTATTCAAAGACGATATGCACAATCTCATTTTGAATCTTGTATAGAGTAGAATAGATGAGCCTCTCTGTTATACTGCTAAAGGCCAAGCTAGACGTATATCAAGTCAATCTCTTACCTTTAGCTGGCGGCTTGACTAGGTGGTTCTGCGCAGTGAAGCGGTCCCAAAGAAAAAGACTCCGCTCTGATGGCGGTAAAAGGGTGAGAGAGCCCGCCGCTTGCGCTCATATACATCCAGCGTCATCACGTAAACCCTTAGTCACCAAGGCAACGTTAGGTCTAGGGGAGGGGCAGGTGTGAAATATTCGGGATAAGTGTTGTCATATAATGATCTCCAAGAAACTTCAAACATCTTTACTAAATATCTAATTACACCCCGAAAGAGTTAAAGTGGCATGTTTGTATTGTTTCTTATGTCATTGTCAAACGGACCATGGCACTGTAACACGAGTGAATATAAATCGTAGTGATCAGCTGATTAAAAGATGAAACTTTATTTTGATGGCAAAACAAGCCGTGGCCCAATTAAATGTGGCACAGTCAGACATTTTCTCCTGCTCCATCCACGGTTCGAGTCCTGAATTGCAGATTTCACTCGGGCAGCAATGGAATTCGTTTTTTACTTACCTTTTGGGAAGCTGCACTGTATGTGAGCATGACATCTCACAACAAGATTACTGTATGTACTGATATGTGCTATGTGAGAGCAGCACTGTCTTCCCCAGAGCTCCAGGGTTGTACGTGGGCAAATAGCAAGCCTCTCATCTCTGAGCCACAAGACATAGAGACAACATTTATATTCCACGTTGGAGCTCCCTGTTCCTGTAATCTAATGAATAATGCCCTCAGACTGTGAGGATGGATATTTTATTGTCCCTGGCAACACCATAAGAAGCAGTTTTGTGTTGCATCATATCATTTTCCCTTGACTCCAGGCTCATTTTGAAGGAACACAGAAGTGTAAATCATTTATCAATAAGCACCCAACAGGCTGACTATTACTCACTAGGCCCCCAGAGCGCCTATACAGTTTTGGGCTTCTGCCCAAAAGTCAAGTGTGTCTTTCCCATATGTGGGTGTCAGGGCGATAACATTTCTCATTCATAAATACTGAAGCAAAACCCACCCATGTCATGATACGTTACACCTGTTGTGCATGATTAGCATATGTTTACCAGGTAAGTTACTACTAATCAGACCTTCTGACTGCTAGGCTGCCTGCCGCCTCAGCATCATTCATTAAATCAAAATATTCAAATTGCGGACCCGAGTGGAGAAAGTTTGGGAGCCCCTCTGTCATGGCATGGCAAAAGTTTAAACAGAAACATATTTCCCTGCAAAAAATGAAGGGCTGAGGTGTGAGCAAATGATCTCACTTCTTTGAGTACTGGTCCTCTTTCCACACTGTCTCAGCAGATAGTCCTCATAGACAACACCCCATTAATAAATGATGATAAACACACTATACATCAGTCCAGGGGTCAGTTCATTTTCAAACCTAGTTAAGGTATTGGGGCAACACATGGTATCGAGTGAATGAATAAACACAATTTGTACTCGTTATGCGAGGCTCTTTATGTGTATTTGATTTATTTCAATTGTCACGGCTCTTTAGAAGCATATTATTCCAGGCAACTCTTACATTGCAGCCTTGTTCAGGGTAATTCACACGACCTATCAAGTTTGAAAGGGTATTAACTGACCCGCTTTGTTCCGGACACTGTGACACTGACCTGGATGTGAGGGAGAGGGAAATATATACCAGGTAGTTAGAGCAAATGCATTTGAGTTCAAAATTAAAGTTCTATACATTATTAACCAAATGACTTCAAAACACACCATACTATAGCTTTTATCCTAACCCTAAATGTCATCCTTTCCCTAACACTTATTCTGAACCTTACACTATCATCCTTAAACTGTAAAGCAAGCATTTACATTCTTTGGAGGGCATCTACAGTTGATTTTTTATTTAATCTATTTCACTATTCTTGCTTCAACCACTGCCACGTCACCACAGCTTGCCCACTGTGGATTCTTACTATTATATATGAACTGGTTGCTTAGCTACCACATAACTTGTGTGAAATTCAGTATGTTAAAGAACAGATGGGAAAAGACACCCATCCATACTATTTGATTCACTGCAGATGTTCTCCAGGCTCCTTCCTCCTGCTGGGTTGGCTCACATCAGATCTGGACTGACACAGGGAGCTGACGAAGAAGGACATAGTGACTCACGAGAAAGTAACCGTTATGAGGAGCACATTGAAGCACTGCCAGGAGAGACCTCTTCTGACTGGAGAACCAGGGGGATGAAGGACGCGGCGTAAACGGGTTCCTTTACTAGACAACAGTACGTAAATGAACCCTGGGGTGTCTCGGAGGGTCCCTTGTTTGACCCTTCTGTTGATAACTGCTGTTGCCACTAACACACATCGGTTCGTAGACAAAACCGCTATATGACTCAGAGGTCGGGACCTTTTATCCATTGTTGTGTTTTTTGTTGAATTTTGTATGCTGCTTTCGTGGCCAGGGCTCACTTGTAAAGCCAAATGTGTATACTGTACTAACTACCGTTCGGAAGTTTGGGTCACTCAAAATGGCCTTGTTTCAAACAAAAAGCTAACTCTATGCACATTAAAATAACATCAAATTGATCAGAAATGTAATGAAAATGGAGGATTTCTTTACAAAAGCAGAGTTTGAAGGACAATATGATTTTAAATAAACATCAATATTTATAACCTGACTATATTTCCTATTCATTTTGATACATTTCCTATGCAAATTCATTTAATATGTTTTATTATTTCTAAGTGACCCCAAACTATTGAACTGTAGTGTATGTATTTAGCAAGTATGTATAGAAACAAGTCTAAGTCAAATGTAAGCACAGTCATCTCAGCCGGAATATTCCAGTCGATTGGTCCGGCCATTACTCAGAATTCATCATATTTGGCATTAAAATGGGTCCTTGTTAGTGATTACCGTGCAGGGCGAAGGATGATGTTATTGCCCAAGTTGAATTACCCGCCTAAAAACCCTGACAGATGTTGACGGCCTGGCGACGAGGTTGACATTTAGAAGGGTCTTGACAGAGTGCTGCCAATGGCGAAACACCTTATCCAGCATGCAAACTGATAGTAGCCAGCTGCTCCAGCCAATATCAAAACCATGAAGGCTTTCATCACCCTGCTTTAATATGCAACAAAGAGATAAATGGCCAGAGATGAGACGGATAGAGAGTGAGACAGAGACAACACCTTGAACCCTGAGAAGACTGGTTCAGACCGCAAAGCTGACAATCAATATATGGCTTCCTTGCTCCACTGTAAGAGGAGATGACATGCAGTCAGCCACATTTACAACACATTGATTCCAGCCACTGGTTCCTTTTGACCCTTTGTGAGATAGAGGCATCTGCACTGGTTAAGTCTTAGTTTGAGGTGGATCCGGCCAGCATCACGGTATGCGAGGCACAGTAGAAGTGACGACAAGGTATAACAAATGGAGGCCAACTTCTTGGAACAGAGAGAAAAGACAACAATTGGCTTGATACGATTGTGTTGCATTTTTTATTAGCATTTGGCCCATGATCACACAAAGGCCCTGTGTAGCTGATTCTACTCCTCTTTCTGATTATATAAAATGTCAGAATTATTACTTTTAATTAAAAAGATGTGCAGATTTATTGGCACATTAAACCCAACAAGCTCCTCCTGATCTTTGTCATGGTTAGCTAGTTGTGAGTCGCTATGGCTGCAAGTCCCTCTTTAAAAGCTCCACGTGTCACTGATCTGAAGAAAGTCTACATGGTAAGAGAGAGGAGGTTGAAGAACAGCTAGCTGATTGTACCAGATGGGTGGGTTTTTGCATTTGTTCTTTAACATACAGAATTTCACAGTTAATGTTGTAGCTAAGCAACCAGTTCCTATGCAATAGGATTCACACTGAGCAAGCTGTGATGAGCATGGATACTGTCTTATTTTAAAATGTACTTACACCACATGCTGACAAACACTATCAGCCAGAGGTATTTCATGTAGCCCTTTTTACATCAGCAGTAAAAGTTCATTGTTGTTTGTTGTCCATTACAGTAAGTGTTCACTATAGTTTATTGTCCATGGCTGTATGTGGTCACTATAGTTTATTGTCCATGGCTGTACGTGTTCACTATAGTTTATTGTCCATGGCTGTACGTGGTTACTATAGTTTATTGTCCATGGCTGAACGTGGTCACTACAGTTTATTGTCCATGGCTGTACGTGTTCATGGCTGGACAAAAACAAAACTACAGCAAAGAACAGTGAATGCATTTCTGTAAGGGCAGCACCAGAGGGGATGACACCCGCTTGCCGGACATCTCAAGCGCCATCATTTACCAACTGAGCTGTACAGGTCAAAGGCGTCACAAAATGACTCAACATCAGGAGAGCATATTACTGATGTGAACCTGTCTCAACCGCACTCGGCAACAACACAGTCTCGGGGGTGGTATGAAGGCCCGGCTGCCCACCGCCCGGGGGGGAATACTGACACGCTGGCTCGTGCCATCTGCACATCCTGTGTGAGCACACGCACCGAAGGCGAGGTGGAACAGAGGCTTGAGAGAGGAGAGGTGTGAGAGGCAGATCGTGAGAGGATGCAAGAGCGGGAAAGAGGAAGAGTGCGGTTGTCGCACCGGCGAGCCTGCATTGGCTCTCCCAGCTTACCCAGGAGGCCTGATGAATACTTAACTACACCAGGTCACAGGGCGTAAACCCGCCTCACGTAACAGCCGGGGATTCAGGAGGCAGATGTGGAACGGCGCGACGCCCATATCTAGATGAGTCCGGGGGGGGGGGGATCCTGAATGTGGGAGGGCTTCCCCTCACACCCCTCCCCAAAGAAGAGACATATAAAGGCAGACACAGAGAAAGACAGACAAAGAAAGACAGCCAGAGACAGACAAACACGCAAGACAGAGACAGACAGCCCTTCTGAACTACCCAAACACAGTGGGTACAGGACATCTTCATTTCAATGAAAAGTGATTTCTCTGACTCTGTCTCGACAGCCCTTAAAAATAGATGCATCGTGATGAGGGGTCTCTATTCTTCTGTAATTCCCTCACACAGAGAGACGGCTTTGCCTTAAAGTGCTGCTACAGCAAAAGCTACAAAGTTTGTCCGTTCCTGCTGTCACCCAATCCTATCAGCCCCTGATGAAATTCTGATTAAATTAGACTAGAGGCTCTCCAGAGATCATTACATTTCAGTGTTTTAGACGTGTCTCAAAACATATTATGAAAAGGCTGGTAATGTATCGGAAGTGAACGCATTTTATTTTGTAGCGCTCGTATCCACTATCGGTGTCAATGTACTTTACAGGGGAATTGTACAAACAGACCTAACCACAAGGCTTGGCTTACTGGGGTGCTATTCTCCTGACCCCTGTTCCAGACAGCTAGCGGTGCCCCCAGAACCTCCAACTCGTCCCCTCGGAAGAGTCACTGCCATTAACACAGAACTTCAATTTCCACCAATATTCTCACACAGGTTTCTGCAGTAGTGGTTGTGAAAGCTTGCGGCCAGCGACTGCAGTGTAGAACAATGTTCCGACTTCTATAAACAATGAAACGGATGAAATACAGTACCAGTCAAATTTGTGGAAACACTTACCAATGGGTAATGTGTTTTATGTTTGATGGAAGTCAGAAGTACATTTCAGTCACACTTCCCAATGGCCCAAACCTTTGACTGCTACTGTACATTCAGTAGATATATACACAGTACATAATCATTCCGAAGTCCTTCAAAGTCCTGTGGTTTCCAGAGGAAGCTAGAACGTGACTGCTCTGACCTCTCTCTGGCCCTGGGCCATGTAAAGATCTCCTTCAGGTGGCTCATTTTTCGCAGTCCGTTGTGGAAAAATGAATACAGCCTCGCCACCGCCTCACTCAAGGAGGCAGCTCAAATACTTTAATAGGCAACCATCCAATTAAACTATCACCTTGTTGGGAGAGCCAATCAAGACAAAACAAAATATCATCATTTTCAAATTGGTAGTAGCTGATTGGTGAATGAGAAGCTAATGAAATGTGTATTCAACTCCAAAGAGCAAGCAACAACAATGGTTTACAGACTGGCCGAGAAAGGCAAGAACCTCAGAAGAAACCTAGAGAGGAGATGGGCTCTGAGCATGTACTGTGATCTTTAGGAAGGTATGGTTCACAAAGGTAAAGTAAACAAACAGCTGATTGGTAGGAAATACTAGAATGGATATTGCCTCCATTGGTTTAATGGTTTCAGCAAGTTCTCCTTCATAACTGCATTCGATTTCAATTATCTGTGACAACATAAACAAATCCCAAACTATTATTCTGGCTGGCATATGGCAATGTTTGTGTACCATATGTCCTCTTGACTGAAATCGTTTATTAGTTCATTGCACAATAACAACTAAAAAATGTCAACATCTTAAGTATGGCTTAGGTTGCATAACACTTTAATATCATTGCGCAGAAGGGAGAATATATTCCAAAACACCTCATTGCAGGACACGAACAGAGGAAATGCGGGAAGACTTGCAGTTTGTGGTGGCTCTGTTGGGTGCCTTCAATGAACTGACAACAGCATAGAAAGACAACAGCAGCCTGCGAGGAGAGGTAGACATGCTAGTCTTTAATCCGGCGTTTGAAAGAAAGGCGCCGCATCAGCTTGTCCCGTCAGTGTGTCATCTGGCTAAACCATTGTCGCGGAGCAGTCTGTTATCACTGCATATATAGCCATACTCTGCGTCATCCTACATCCATGGATCTTCGGGACCGTGACCGATCCACCCAGCAGTCGAAACCGGTTGCAATTATATTTTATTTGGTGATGTCATTGTCAGGTGGTTGGGAATGCATCGGGGTGGCCAGTTCTTCGGCTCCCCGATTTAACGTGCGTTACATTTACAAAGTGGTCATTTCTAAAGAGAAACACATGTTGGGGCGGTCAAACACTCATGATATGATATTGATCGTTTGCTTGAACCGTCGCTGATATAGTGTTTGATTGTCATGTTTTGAACACCTAAGGATTCAGCAATTGTTAGCTGGACTTCTAACGGTCGTTGACATATATTCTAAATCTCGATTTGAGATCATCACACAACCATTTTCTTAAGAAAGTCATAATTACAAACTAAAACAATAATTTAGAAGAATTGTTCAATGCTTTTAATAAGGAACATGTGTGGCATTTTGTATGGTACTCCATTAGACAGGATTCTTTTCTGCCAACCAAACATTGACCCACAACACAAATGTTACAAACCCAGAAAGGAAAGACCTTTTGTTCAAGGTAGAATCCTAATATGAAACATTAACAAAGACGTGTCCTAAAAGTCCATGCCTCTTCCTTAGGTTCATTGACAGAGCTTTAGATGCAAACTAACCATCTATTATATCAAATAGTTACATTGTTTATATACATATGAGTAAAAGCGTATTTCACGTCCCAATAAGCTTGAGACTCACAAGTTATACTGATCACTAATTCATGAATATATATAATTTATTCATAAGTTCAAAAAGGGATGTAGCAACTAAGGATTCAAACATTAAAGTGTTTTTCCACACCCCGTTTGTTAAATTAATAACCAGATTTGGTTTTATTCTGATGGGGTAGCAACTGATGTCTTTCCAATGATGCCATAACAATGACATTAATATAAGTCTTCCTGGTTTTACCAGTTAGTTGTAATCAAGTTTTTCACCAGTATTAATCCAAATGGAACTCACCATGACTGACCAATGTGTAATTTGTGGATCAGGCAGTCATGTCAATATTCTCTCTATTTTTCTAACCACTGTGGGGGGGGGGGCTAGTATCAGTCTGAATTCTCTGCTAATGTATCCCAATGTATGCCCCCTCTAATTTATTTCGAATCCAGTTCTTACGAGGTCCCAAAATTGTTGGTCCAAGCCATAGCACTGCCTGGCCTGACAACGAGTTGTTTCCGTCCCAAGTACATCTGGTTGTATTGCAGATCTATTTTATCTGATGCCACTGCCCCCCCCCAAACAGATCCCTCCTGGATCTGGTAAACCATTGATGTGGCCTGAAAAAATGTCCCTCAGTCTGGCACCTCTGCAGGTTTCTTCCCAGGTTCCGACATTACTAGGGATTTGTTCCTAAACATTGTGGATTCTTGTTGCCTGCTCTTTTGGGTTTTCAGCTGGTTATCTGTATAAGTGCTTTGAAACATTTGATTGATTGGTTTGCACCCACCCGTCGTGAATCATTGACCACTGAACTCATATGCAGCTCCCTAAAAAGTTCACACATTGTTATTACATAATACAAAAAAAAAAAAAATCATCAAGCTTAAGTCTAGTTAAACCAGGACAAACAGGAAACAGGACAAACAATCACAAAACTGACCATACACTTTGTGCTGAAATCGCACCGAGAAGGTTTCTAAAGCTCAGGCAGTGTGGGGCCTCTCCCATTCAGGTCCACTGATAATAAACACTGCGTCCCACACACTCCTGGCTCTCCTCTTGTGTTGATCTGCTGACTCACCCTCCCTCATTGATCTCATCTTACTTCCTCAACTCTGTCAGAAACATTACGGCCTCCTGACGAAGCGGGGCACCGGACCCATGCACGGTACACTGACACACGTTACAGGTATGGTATGAATGACAGACGCTGACTTCACTGTACATGTGTTATTATCACCACGCAGAATGGTGTCAGTTGTGAAGTAAATACATCTGCAAAGGAGCCAATAAACCAGAAATACGCCGTGAAACAAGGAGCAGTGACAACAACATGCTCTGGGAACGGATGGATGGAAGGGGGAGGAGAGAAAATAAAGGGATGTAGAGAGAAGAGAGGCAGGGCAGGCGAAGGATGCATGAGGAGAAGGGAGTTAAACCGACAGCAACGGAGCACAGATCCTTTAGAATAAATAGAATAACAGTGGAATAATAGTGATTCTGGTTTTACTGGTCATCCTGTATCGCTGAAGCGGGACGATGAGACAAAGGTTGTGGAAATCCACGAAGGGCCGAGTGTAGGGGGTTAGGGCTGTTTCACTAGACTGGCATCCCACCAACCTCCAGGCTCCCTGGGACCAGAGTGAATCGATAAGGGTGGAACAGAGAGGAAACTCTCTCAGAATCAATGGATGGATGATGTCACTGACACGGTCACCGCATGTCATTTGGTGTACTTGACAAATAAAACACAAAAAAAAGATAATTGTGTTGAAATAGGGGCCGATGGTCCAGGGTCACTGATTCCACAGAAAGACAGTTCCTAAAAGAGCCATTCATGTGAATGAATGTGTGGAGTTTTCCAGTCCTTCCCAAGCTGGAGTTGCTATATGCCAGGCTTTGTGGGCGTATCGATTCACTTTCCTGAATTACAGAAACACCTCACAAAGCAATGGATCGATCATGTGTACAATTCTCTCTCCATTTGGTAGAAAAGCAGTAAAAAATCTGTGACAACAATTGGGCTTTTACTTTGAAGAGATCAACAAACACCAGTAATCATTAGCAAACGTCACTGGTTATAGTACAATTCAACGCAAAAATAGTTTTCTCAATTTCCTAACGTTTTAAATAAAGATAATTGAATGTACTGCTGAATGGCTTGTTACAATCCTAAATGTCTTTGTTTTTTATTCTAAATCCAAGACCTCATCGGCCCAAACTGTAAGTGTGGTTACCATGGAGGACCCTTGACCTCAACGCTGTAGCTGTTGGCTCTCCACTTCTCTTCTTCTATCCATCTTTCGCTCCCTACCTCTTCTTTCTACCTCTTTCCTCCCTCTTCCTGTGAGACGAGACACAGTGTCTAGTTTCACGGTCTTTCAAAATGTCAGAGAGCAACACAGAGCTGTAAACAAACTCAAGGAGACACAAAGAAAAAGTGACAACATTGGATGTACAATCTGTATGCACAGAAAACGGTCCTTTAAGTCTGAGACGCCATCAATGGCTTGAGACCCGTCTACTGATCTGACATGTTCTTCACCTACAACGCCCTCTACGCTCTAGCAACGCCAATCTGCTCAACCAACCTAGAACCCGACACCAAAAAATGGGAGACTGCCCCTTTCCTTACATTGGACCTCACCTCTGGAACTCCTTTCCTCTCACACACACACACAGTTTAATCTCGGAGCTGCCAGGAACCAGTGGGCCAAAAGTGAAATGAGCAGATGAGGCCCTTCATTCACAGTACCCAGTCCAGAACAATGAGACAGAAGACATCTGAATACATTATTTCACTGTACCCTTTTCAAAACATTAAAATAGTAATGTCCAGAACATTACGACAGCAGTGCGGTCTAAGGAGTCCCATCTGAATCCTAAATAGCAGTCTATTCCCTCGGTCAAAAGTTACTCAACATAAGTAGGGATTAGGGTGTCATTGTCCCATCAGCCAAATGGAGCCACAGAGATTTAAAACATTAATTTAAAATAATACAGCAGTAGACCCTGATGAGAACATAATATCATTAAAGATCCTTGCTGCGAAGGTTATTCTCTTTTTTCATTTGTGTGTTTTTGCGTGACTATATTGTGATGGCGAGGGGAGTTTATTTTTAGAACAGAAAGGGTCCCTTTTTTTAGATTTCACATCGAGGAGGAAATAAATAAATTGTTTTGTATGCGGGTAAAAAGTAAAAAATGCTGATAAGAGACATGCGGCTTATTATAGATCAGAAAGGTCCATGACAATCCTGTCAACGTTTATCATCGGCATAGAACTTATCCATCAGACTGTGAAAACACAATACTGAGCTCCACAAACATGTCTTCACCCTATTCGCACACAGCTGGCGGAAGTTCACAGAAAAACATCCAGCCAATCAGTGCGATTTCCAGAGACAGACTGGTCCAATTGTGAGCCCCAGAAGGCCCATGCGTCCCAACACGCCGCTGGACTGACCCGGGCCCAACCCCGTGGCTTGCCTGTGTGCGTCTCCCTGACCACAGAAGCTCGGTAGTTCGAACCCCAGTCAGGTCCACACAGAACCTGCTGAATCTCTGCCTGGCGCCCTGCGTTAAGTGGGGTGCATCAGGGCTCCACACGCAGATCGGGGTGTCACCTGGGGTGCAGGCGTGGTGGCTAAGCGGTGAAGTGAGTAAGTTGGGGGCGTGGATACTTAGGGAGAGCAGGAGCAGAGGGACTCAACGTCCGCCAGGTGAAAACAGTATCCGACCTCGATGAGATCCCAAATCCTACGGTCGTCCAATGTCTCCGCTATTCAAACAACGGCGTAGCGAACGACATAGACGAGGACTTTGATCGGGCAACCCAGATGTTTTGGGGGAAGGGGGGGAGGCTCCCTTCTCGGGCAGAGGGGGTTGGGAGAGAGGGGGGGGGGGGCGGGGCGTGACAGAGCTGACTATCGGCCATTGAGGTCTGGATAGACAGAACCGTCCTGCAGCCACTGCATTGAATGCCGTGTGCATGTCTGTGGCCACAGGGCCAGTGAAATGGAGTAATGCTCCACTAATCCTGCCCTGAATGAGAGCCTCGCTGCAGCAATTCCTTTATGCGCTAGTGATCCCACAGGGGGATAAATACTCTGCTGAGCCAGCTCCCCTTCCCAAACACCAGCGCTGCAGACGACCTCGCTCACTTTATGTCGGTTAAGGGCATTCCTTTATTTCAGAGAAGAAACAGAGCGAGTGCAGGATGCACCCGTCAAATGAGTCACCCGGTGTCCGGGATCAGACACACAAAGGGTTGTGCACACGTGTGTGTGTGTGCGCGCGTGATAGAGCACACGTGTGTGTGTGTGTAGTGGGCGTCAATGCTGATACAGAGAGTGTGTGTCTGGGTGAGCGTGGGCCGTGCAAGGGCTCGGTGCTAACCTAGCACATACTATAGCCCGGTGTTGTCCTGTGCTAAATGGCCCTATGCGGTTGTTTACGGCGTGCTTTAACTTGGAGGGCGTCAACATGACTGGAGGGGAACATCTGCCTCAGCATCCCGTTCGACTACCGAGTGCCAAGAGACTAGCTGACGAGGACCCGGCATGGGGAGGAGGAAAGGGGGGAGGAGGGGAGAGGAGGGGAGAGGGGGGAGGAGGGGAGAGGGGGAGAGGAGGGGAGGAGAGGAGGGGAGAGGGGGGAGGAGGGGAGTAGAGAGGAGGGCGTGATTACGTAACTGTAAAACACAAGGAGGTCCCAAGGAGGGACCGGAATCAGAATTGAGGCTGAATCTGTGGGCACGGATACCTTCCGAGGACGGACGGTACTCGCCTGTGGATAGGATGGCAGAGGCCTTGCGAGGTGCCACTCTGTCACAGACCAGACACACACACACCCCCTGTAAGCTTGGAGGGTACACGATCGGCGCACAGACAGGGGCGGGTAGCTTAGCAACAGTGATAGAGGAGGTAGCAGGCGCGTTCCTCTGGGCAGGGCGGAACGGCCCCTAATATGGAGATGTTGATAGGCAAGGGGACTAGTGGAAACCCATAACAGATTCTATATCCACGTCGTTGTCTAAACAAATGGAGAATAACAAAGCCCACTGTATTGTGACATGTAGATATTGATGGTGGTAAGTAACTGAAGACTCGGCTCAGTGGGATAACACAGTCAGTTGTGAAACAGTCTGTGTTCACATCTAATTAGGCCACGTTACAATCAGCGTAACACCAAAGAGCCGACGTGACTTTAAAAACCCAGATATTGAAGGCTACAAACCCAGATATTAAGGAGTACATTGCAGATTGGCCCAGCAGATATTCTGCTCCACTGTTTTAAGTACAAACAGGAGGCGCGTGTTTGGCGGTTCGGTGGTGGGGAGCGCCAGCCTCCCAGCATGCACCAGCAGACGTAAGGGATTAAGATGTCATAGAGCTCCAGCTGTTCGTGCAAAACCGCCGCCACGCCCCCGACTAAGACTGACGGACACATTGCCGTTGTGTAACAAATATGTCCCCGCTGTTCACCCAATAGCCTTTAGACAGGAACACGCCTTCGACCCGCCCACAGGGGCACTGTTTCCGAGGGCACCCGCATCAGCGACAGGAGACCGTATGACGTCTCACACTCACAGCAGCCCCGGAGAGACGGGAGACGGTATGACGTCTCACACACAGACCACAGACCCGGCTGGTGCTGAAGAGAACTTAAACGCGTTAAAACCACCGTGGGGGGGGGGGGGTAGCATCAGGCACACCTCCGGGCTGCTCTAACAATCTGACTCTGATAGCTGCATAATTTAGAGGGTAGAACGCGTAGCCCCACGCCACCCGCGTGGCAGACCATAATTAGCCCCAGCCACAACCCAGCCCTCTGTGAGGCACCGTCGGCCTGCCAGTCAGGTGCCACCAATCAGTCATTAGAGCCTCGAATCGGCCAGCCGAGGCTTCAAGGAGTTTTTAGCGTTGGCGTAAATGGCGGCTCGACAGCCGGGGAGATCGAATGCCACTTAGTTGGGCCCCGCTGGTGCAGACTGAGAGGAATGAATGACTAGCCATGCTTCGGTGCATCGGAGGCCGACTGTGTCGATATTACAGTCTCGGCAGGACTCAGAGGCTTTCCCAAAGTAGACACGGTCAAGTGTTGAGGCGTCTGTGTCACCTGAAGATCCGTGGAGGGGGGAGACAAAGCAGGTATTGGGAGGCTTCAGCGTTACACGAGAGGGGACAAGAACCTTCCCTACCCTGCCCCTTACATGCTTCGTCAGAGTCATAGCTTTCTTTCCCAGGCTCTAACGGGAGATTCAGTGAAGTTTCATCAATGTGCTTGCGCCTTTCAAATCGTAACTGTTTATAGCGAAAAGACGAAAATTGGGACACTAAAGCATTGTTTTGCCTCTAGAGAATCTATGCTGCAGAAGTGGTTGCCAGTTGTTTCTGTGCTTGAAGTACTTTGGTCTCAAATCAACAAATGAAAGGAAGGTTTCAAATGATCTTTCCTCATTGTGGTGAGCATTTCTGCTCTGGTAGAGGTTTTCCAGGCCAGGTCTTCCAGGCCTACCAGGGCATTAGCAATTTGCTAAGCTCCAGTGGTCACCTTTTAGTGGAGGGTCAGTAAGAAAACATATGAAAACGCACTAATTCAAGTCTAAAGTCTCTCGGAATAAGAAAATTGTAACTCCAACAATAACAAACTCTGGGATCTAGGATCTAGAATCAAGACTAGACATTGAAAGCTGTCCTATAGTTGCAAACATTTGTAACAGAGCAATTCTCAAACTAAATGTCCCTAACCCTGCTCTGAAATAGAAGGACTGTAAAGGTTTGACTTCATATGTAAATGTTTGGAGTACTTAAGCAAGAAGAGAAGAAAATCACAATTACTGGAACCTGGACCATAGATCTTTGCAGTCAGCTGATGAATTAATTGACATTTCAAAAACGAAATTCCATTTAAATGAAAATTCTACATTACAATGGAAATCATAGCATCATTCCAATGCGCTGGGTATGTTAGATTATGCCTTTGGTCTGAGCAGTAGAGGAAGCAGAGGCAGAATACTGCCATCTAGTGTTGACAGCCATCTGGTACAAAGTTTTCAAGGACAGGAGATGCAAATATAGCAAAACAAAGTTTTTCATAAAGGTTTTCAAAAAAATAAAGTTATGGATTGAAACATCCAGAAACATAGCCTTTTTTAATAAAAAACATTATTACCATAGTGCAGTCGAATTGTTAGTAATTTATGTTATTTTTGGCTCGGTAGTCTAGCACACTGAATTTTAAATTGCAGACTGTCAGACTTGATTACAAGGGTATTTACAAGAAATTACAACCCTTAATACATAGTCCTCCTATTTTTGAAAAAAACCCCACAATGAATGGTAATGGAGTTCCAGTGCAGTATCAAACCCATGCTGCAGTAGTATATGGCCAGTGGAGGCAGTGGCTTAAACCACTGGAACACTTAAGAATGCCAGCACATTGTTTCTTACAGAAGATGTCAGCTGCATATCTGTCCAGTGTCTTTGTTCTGACCACCAGCATGGCTCATCGACTGGCCCAAACAGACAACACAATTAAACATCTCACTTCATTTTTATTGGATGAAATGTTACATGTGAAAACGTAACTTCCAGGAAGTGTTATTGTGGTACAAACAAATCCGGCCAGATACAGAGAAAATAGTATAGGCTCCCAAACTCCACCCTAAACTCTGATAGAACACTGCCATTTGAAGTCTGGCCTCAACAGTAGTGCACTAAATAGAGAGTAGGGTGCCACTTGGAATACACAGTATTTGGACATTGAACACAAGTCAACGGGGTCTCTCTTTGTGACCACAAAACAGCAGGAACATCAGTGTCATCATCTGTATAAATCAGTATTGAAAAGTAGAGAAAAAGGAAGACAAACAATGCCGCTATCCTACAAGCGAAAATGTGCCACATAGAAAAGAAAAAAGACAAAAACCGAAGCGTGTTTTATTACACACGTAAAGTACCAAGGACAAGCGGAGAGACGTGTTGTTCGGTGCTCACCCTGGATTCAGTGCCGCGTGGTGTGAGGAAGGGACAGGAGAGGGATGGAGGGGTGTATCGCAGAGATAACGCCATCTCTCCGAGTGGCAGGAATTAGCTTCTGGAATACCCATGCTGGCACTACCACAGCCACGCTCGGCGGAAGCCTGGGAGGATCCAACCGTCACCAAGAGGGACTCTTCTCTAAGGCTTAATATGGCACGTCCACTCCAGAAAAACACTGGCCGTTGCCCCCCCAATTTACTTCCTACCTCACCCCCCCTCAACCATAATTATCCTCTACACCTAAACCTCCAACCACCCCCCAGCCCCACTCTAAAAGGCACTGGTTTCATTTTCTTGTGACCACATTCTAAACGTCTGGCTTGGATGAGTGAATGACAGTGATGATTTGACGATGGTTTCTCGGACAGACACACACACACACAGACAGTGGGCGAGGGGCCCACAAGGACACAGCGGCCGTGGTGGTTATAACCACAGACCGGCTAGCCCCACAGAGGGTCTGTCCACCGGAAAGAATATCTCTTTTCCAAAGAACATAAAACTTCTAGAAGTGTCAGCGAGTCAGTCCACTATTTATGTACACCGGGAGCAGGCCGACCAACCAATTCTACAGCTAAAACAATACATTTGGCTGATTTTTGTAACATCAACTTAGTTCATTTGAGTGGGTTGACAATGGCTAGAAGCAACTACAAGGGCCTGTAAACAGACTCCTCCCCGGGGACCCAGTATCTAATATTCATATTAACACTGCTAAGATGGTGTACTAAAACTTCATCATACCGTACACGCTAACCTTACAGTAGCAACAAGTCATGTCAAGCTGGAATTTATTTATACAACCGACATGGTATGCAAATGTGAGCGGAAAGATTATAATCTATTTATTTCATTGAGGAATGTTTGATTCGAGTAAGTATTGTCGTAGCTTAAGAAAAGTCACAATTACGATTTACTTGCCGATTGACCTTCAAGTTGGGAAAATCATCATGTTTCATTGCTTCAAAATAACGTCACAATGTATTGCAACTCTTTTCTTTTCCATTTTTTCAAGTAGAGGTTTTACAAAGAACACAACAAACAAACAAAGAAACAGAGACCTTGTCAGAATACCCATACCTGCATCCTAAACAGTATGCTTTCAGGGAATGCAAAAAGAAAATGTTTTATAGCATGTGATTTTTTTTTTTTTTTAAATGCTGAGTGCTTTAAATGCCAACAAGTTCTGCGTCTCATCTAGTAAACTCCCCGTCATGCTATTGAGGGAGAGATGTCGTTTTCCTTTTTATGAATGAAGCTTAAGTAGCAGGCAAGTCGGATTTGGAACACAGACAGTTATTTTGCCCCAAAAGTGTTGGTGTAAGGTGTTCCCGTGGTTACGGAGCCAGGTGAAATGGGAAAAATATGGTATGCAAAAGCGCCGTCCTTTAGCAAAATGGCCACCGCAGCTGGTTTTGCCAACTGTGAGGGTCAGATGACTGCA
>JACXGK010009285.1:0-20284 GCA_016801125.1 Novumbra hubbsi
TGAGAGTCTGTAACAGTGGGAAATGTACATGGGGATGAGAGTCTGTAACAGTGGGAAATGTACATGGGGGTGAGAGTCTGTAACAGTGGGAAATGTACATGGGGGTGAGAGTCTGTAACAGTGGGAAATGTACATGGGGGTGAGAGTCTGTAACAGTGGGAAATGTACATAGGGATGAGAGTCTGTAACAGTGGGAAATGTACATCGGGATGTGGGTCTGTAACAGTGGGAAATGTACATCGGAATGAAAATCTGTAACAGCAGTTAATGTAGAGTGATTAGGGTTTATAACACTGGTAAATATTCATACTGTAGGATAAGGGTCTGCAAGTGGGAAATGTACATAGGGATGAGAGTCTGTAACAGTGGGAAATGTACATCGGGATGAAAAACTGTAAGGATAAGGGTCTGCAAGTGGGAAATGTACATAGGGATGAGAGTCTGTAACAGTGGGAAATGTACATCGGGATGAAAATCTGTAGGATAAGGGTCTGCAAGTGGGAAATGTACATAGGGATGAGAGTCTGTAACAGTGGGAAATGTACATCGGGTGAGATTTTGAAACAGTGGGAAATGTACATATTTTAGGATAAGGGTCTGTAGGTAGAAAGTGTACGTAAGGATGAGAGCCTGTAACAGTATTTCTGTTCTACTTTTCTCAGTTTGATGCCCGTAACTGAGAAACACAGACTCGTGCACATCAGTCTGTAATACTCGTACACAGAGACACATTCCCATGTTAAAATGTGGCAACAGCACTACGTAAGACATTGAAAAGTAATTAAATGAACCTGAGAGGAAAGGTGAACCTGTGTTTCTCCTCCTTTTCTCCTGCACGTTGAGCCGATAATGGAAGTAATTAGCTAGCAGCCAATCCAGAACACCTCCTTACACACATTCCCTCTCTGTCTGTCTGTCGGGTGACACTGAGCCCTGTTGTCTGCTGGGCTGTGATGCACCGTTCACCAGAGCCAGAGAGGTTTCAACCAGGAAGAACCCTGATGAAACTGTAGGGAAGAGGGGGAGGAGAGAGAGAGAGAGGCGGAAGGGTGTGTCCCGGCAGGCTATACAGTCCACCGTGGGCCGTTGGGGCTTAGGGGGCTGGGTCTGTCTGGTAAAGTACACCGTGTTCGTGGTGAGGAGTGGCAGCTCTGTTGTTCTTGGCTCTGGGTCTCAGAAAGCCAGGCCGCCCCGCCTCTCCGCAGCCCTCCACAAAGGACAGGAGTTTTGTACCACTCCGGCTTGGCAGAAAAAGAAAAATGGGGAGGGATATAGGATGGAAATACCGCCGTGTGTCAGGTGTTGTGGACAGTAAGGGGTTGGAAAATCCAGGCTGGTTTTAGAGGGGTCTGTGTGTGATGACCGCGTTCTGTTCAATCTCACACAGCGTGTTGTGGCGGGGGGGGGGGGGTTCTCTATCTGAGCAGACAGGCAGGGTCATCCAGCTGAGAGGCACGCTCCACTAGACAGGGTACAGACCGCCTCAGTCTGTAGCCAGGGCAATGCCCAGACCCTGGCCTGTAACTCCCCATGACGACTTGGTACCCCACCATGACTTTCAACCCGAGTCTATCTTACTGGTCTTCACCCCTCCCTGGTACTCCGTATCAGACATAAGTGTTTCTACCCGCAGGACCTCCATATCCTTCTGGGGTGTGGTGTTTTCTTGAAATCCCGCCCAATGTGAGACCGGGAGGCTAGGGTCGGACAAATTACAGAAGGTTGCAGAAAGTTGAATTCTGAATAACTTGAATAAGACAGTGCGGCTGGGCGGAGACTACATCAAATACACACTCGCATCGCTACGCCCAAACAGTCGCTACACCCCTCTTCATACACCGGGCTGTGTGTTTAGTGAAGCAGCTAGTCCCTCTGAAGCTTCTTCACCCTGCGTGTCGCTGACCCATGTTTTCTTAGTGCTACGGGACGGTCCCCGTTTCCCTGGGTTACGTGTGGTGTCGGTCTGTTGTCAGGCCCGCCCACACACTAACTCACTTGCACTTGGTTGGGGGGGGGGGTGTTAATAAATAATGAGAGCGATATAAGCGCCCCGGTGTTGACCTGCTGCTTTAATATTTTACAATGGGGTGGTCAAAGACAATGCTGCACGCCACTAAACGAGCTGAACTGTGAAATGGGACTGTGCAGCACTCCACACAAATGGCACACCACAAGTCTCCGTTCACAAGTGGAATTGAATCATCGCTCTGTGAAAAGTAAAGGCACTTGAATCTGATGATCTTCTTTTTTTAAGAGCCAGGGCAATTTACGT
The DNA here is from genome assembly GCA_016801125.1 of Novumbra hubbsi. NCBI lineage: Eukaryota > Metazoa > Chordata > Actinopteri > Esociformes > Umbridae > Novumbra > Novumbra hubbsi. The sequence goes on from JACXGK010009285.1 coordinate 2,273, forward strand.
ACTGCTTAATCCTCAATATGAAATAGTGCAGTCCTCTTGCACTCTAGCGCTTCACATTTTGAGCAGTTCAGGACGTTACGGACAAAAGTGTTGGGACACATTTCACCTACAGTGGGGACAACAAGTATTTGATACACTGCCGATCACATTGTATGATTTTTGAGTAATTAATTAGCATTTTATTGCATGACATAAGTATTTGATCACCTACCAACCAGTACGAAATCTCTCGTACTGGTTACCGGCTCTCACAGACCTGTTAGTTGGTCTTTAAGAAGCCCTCCTGTTCTCTACTCATTACCTGTATTAACTGCACCTATTTGAACTTGTTACCTGTAGAAAAGACAACTGTCCAGACACTCAATCAAACAGACTGCAACCTCTCCACAATGGCCAAGACCAGAGAGCTGTGTAAGGACATCAGGGATAAAATTGTAGACCTGCACAAGGCTGGGATGGGCTACAGGACAATAGGCAATCAGCTTTGTGAGAAGGCAACAACTGTTGGTGCAATTATTAGAAAATGGAAGAAGTTCAAGATGACGGTCACTCACCCTCGGTCTGGGGCTCCATGCAAGATCTCACCTTGGGGGGCATCAATGATCACGAGGAAGGTGAGGGATCAGCCCAGAAGTACACGGGAGGACCTGGTCAATGACCTGAAGAGAGCTGGGACCACAGTCTCAAAGAAACCATTAGTAACACACTACGCCGTCATGGATTAAAATCCTGCAGCGCATGCAAGGTCCCCCTGCTCAAGCCAGTGCATGTCCAGGCCCACCTGTAGTTTGCCAATGACCATCTGGATGATCCAGAGGAGGAATGGGAGAAGGTCATGTGGTCTGATGAGATGAATATAGAGCTTTTTGGTCCAAACTCCACTCGCCGTGGAGGAAGAAGAAGGATGAGTACAACCCCAAGAACACCATCCCAACCGTGAAGCATGGAGGTGAAAACATCATTCTGCTGCATTCATGCTTTTCTGCAAAGGGGACCGGACGACTGCACCGCATTGAGGGGAGGATGGATGGGGCCATGTATCGCGAGATCTTGGCCAACAACCTCCTTCCCTCCGTAAGAGCATTGAAGATGGGTCGGGCTGGGTCTTCCAGCATGACAACAACCTGAAACAGGAGGAGTGGGCCAAAATCCCTGCTGCAGTGTCAGCAGTGTCAAACCTAGTCAAGAACTACAGGAAACATATGATCTTTGTAATTGCAAACAAAGGTTTCTGTACCAAATATTAAGTTCTGCTTTTCTGATGTATCAAATACTTATGTCATGCAATAAAATGCAAATGAATTACTTAAAAATCATTCCATCTCTCACAGTTGACACTCTCACAAGTGTGTACCTATGATAAAAAATTACATGCTTTGTGAGCAGGAAAACCTGCAAAATCGGCAGTGTATCAAATACTTGTCCCCACTGTACGTGTGACATCCCATTCTAAATCCATAGGCCTTAATATATCGAGTTGGTCCCCACTTTGCAGCTGTAACAGCTTCCACTCTCCTGGAAAGGACTGTTTTAAAAATTTTGGAGTGTGTCTTTTGGAAATTTTGCCTATGCAGAAGAGCATTGGTATAGTCAGACAACGATGTTGGACGAGAGGGCCTGGCTCACAATCTCCATTCTAGTTCCTCCAAAAGTGGTTTAATAGGGTTGAGGTCAGGGCTCTGAGCTGGCCAGTCAAGTTCTTCCACACCTAACTCATCCAGCCATACCTGTTCCCACAAAGTTGAGGCAGGCATTAACATTTCTTTTCAGTGGAACTAAGGGAGCCTAGCCCAACCCAAGAAAAACAACCCCATAGTATTATCCCTCTTCCACCAAACTTTACAGTTGGCACAATGCAGTCAGGCAGGAAGTATTCTCCTGGCATTTGCCAAACCTCACTTCAGCACTCGGCAACTCCGCTCTGTAACTAACTCTGTAACGTGGTCAAGTGGAGTTGTTGTGATTCCTAAACATTTCAACTTTGCAATAATACCACTAACATGCAGTTGATCGTGGAATATCTAGGAGGGAAGACATTTCACAAACTGACCTTTAGCAACTGTGGCATCCTACTACAGTACTATGCTGGAATTTAGTGAGCTCTGTGGAACGAAGCATTCTTTCACAAATGTTTGTAAAGGCAGTTTACATGGCTAGGTGCCTGATTTTATTCACCTGTGGCAATGGTACTGAATGAAACACCTGAATTCAATGATTAAGAGCTGTGGCCATATAGTCTTTATGTTGCATACACTGTCCTGTGTCCTAGGGGAATTTTTTTTTACTCCACCAACATTTGACGAGTAGCCTCTTTGGGTAATTCAGGGAAACCGTAGGGTCTGCAGCGTTTCTGCGACGTCACCACACCATATCCACATCCGTGCCTTCTGGAAGTTGATGCTTCACTACACACTCCATCTTAGCGCCGTGTTGTGAACCTCCCTCCACTGTGTTTCAGTCAGGTCGGATATCACGGGGCCCGTCACAAAGCCTCTACTGACAAAGCATTGATCCACGCCGGAGCACACAGCAAACCCACACATTAGTGGCCTTGGAGAGATAAGAGCCTGTTAGCTTTTGTCTGAACTGTAAACAAGCTGAGGATACGTCCCAACTGGCATCCTATTCCCTAGCATTTATATGTTCTCCTTGCCCCGGACCCGTCATGAAATGTGTCTACTAAATAGGGAATGGTATGGCGTTTGGTACTCCCACACAGCCTCCAACAGCTGAATGTTTCTTTGTCTTTGAGGGTCTTCCGGGACCTAATCATTGAATTGCTGTCTGTTTGTATGTGCACTGCTCCAAAAATGAAGGGAACTCATGAATCACGCATCGAGTCTGGATAAAGGAGATGTATTAAAGATCAAATTCTTTAATGTACATTCTGTTATTTGTTAATAACAAAATTACGTAACAGCAGTCAATGGAAACCAGAATCACCAACCGATTGAGGGCTGGATTTAAACACACACCGAAAATCAAAGTAAACAATTGAAATCACAGGCCTTTCCATCTTGCTCCGACCTGTAATGTGACTCAGTATTGTGTATGGTCCCCACATGCCAGTATGGACTCCCGACAAAGTCTGGGTATGCTCCTGATGAGACAGTGGATAATGTCCTGGGGGATCTCTTCCCAGACCTGGATCAGGGCATCAGTGAGCTCCTGGACACTTGTGCTGCTTGGTGGCATCGGATGCACCGATACATAACGTCCCAGAGGTTCTCAATTAGAACCAGCTCTCCTCATGTAATGGCCTGTTTCCTTTTATGTCCTCCATGCTCCTGAGACCGTACTAGGAGACATGACAACATTTCTTGTGACGGCATGTATGGATGTGCATCCTGGAGGAGCTGGACTGCCAGTGCGCCTCATGCTACCTATAGTGAGAAGAACACTAGCAAAATGAAAAACTAGAGAAGAGTTAGTCAGGAAGGATAAGGAAATAGCAATTGTCTGTGGCCACCACCTGCAAAACCATTTTGGGTGTTGTCTTGCTGGTGCCTCTCCATTGCACCTGTTATCACTTTAATTAGTACCAAAAAATGATTTACAACTGCTTATGCTTCGGGAGAGATTGAAATCTCTGAGGTTTAGTTGACTTGGTATAATACTGTGATTACCTTAAATTTGTTCCCTTAAACTTTGAGCGGTGTACTTGAAGAGCGTTATGTTGACATTATTTGGTACCTGTTTGTTGAAGTTGTTCAGTGAGATGGTTTTGGATTTAACAGTGTGATCCTGAGATAAGCTTCTGGGTAAGCAGTCTGGGTAAGTTTGTTTGACATAATTGCTAAAGTTTCCCATCTTATCTTCACTCTGTTTGGAATCCTCTTTAAAATGTTTGCCTGATGACGCAGTTTGAATATTTCTGCTGCTCGATGTTCACCAAATACTTACACATACATGCAGTTTGAGACATCCATTGTTTAAAGGTGGACTCTGCCTAATATCAGTTGCCACACAAAATGTCACCATAGGCTTTGGTTCCAAAAAGAAAGTATTATTTTACAATTTCTCCTCTTCAATTTCATAGTCAACTCCTGCATCATTATTGAAGGTAGTGAATATTTTTGCTTTCCTTCGGCATAGACATTGGTAATCACCTTCAGTAGTCTGCAGGTTCCCAGTTTGGACAACAGTTATGCTCCTTTGCCCCTTCACTGAGATCAGAATCAGATCTCAACTTCAACTGTCGTCATAGCTATTTTTATTAGAGGTCAATCCCTGAGAGAGCTGGAATCTAGTTATAATTTTTAGGACCATTTTTGAAGACCTATAGGTCTTATTTGAATCAGAGATCAACCTTGGTGGTATAGGGTAAGATGGTGCACGAAACAATTAAACATGGTGTAACTGTGCGGTGGCATTGTCATTTTACATCAACAGATTATCCCAATCTTCCAGGTTATCCACATTTACTTTATGGTCTAGGTCAGGGGTCTTGAAATCTGGACCTTGAAGCCAGTTCCAATCCATATGTTCATTGCAACCCCCAAATTAGAGACGTATTTAGACCTGGGATACCAGGTGGAAGCAATTAATGATAAGGTAGAACAGAAAAACAGCAGGCTCCGGAGCTCGTAGGGTAAGATTTGAGTACCTTTGGTCTAGGTCATAAAAATATGTAAATTATATCTCCCCCAGAAGGAACAGTTTCGCCTCAGTGATACATAAGTCCTGGAACCACTCGTTCGATCTGGATAATTTGACATACTATGCCTGTTATATACAGTTGCATGTAATATTTTCTGAACTTTGTCCAAATAAATAGTTTTTTTTTACTAAATCATGATTGCTGAGTAAGTTTGATGTTATTTGATGTTAGCATATTGTCTATTAATAAAATTTCCACGTTTCTGTCTAAATATAATGTTTATTAACCGCACAAAGATGGTCTTGACATTCGTTAACGGCTGAATTTCTTTTAGGGTTTTACCATGGAACTCTACATTAGTGCAAATTACCATGGCACATCCTTGGCGATAACAGTATGGTAAATATATTTGACTTATTGCATTCTGTCAAGACTGGCCTTTTCAAGCTAACTGAGACATGAGAAGAAGGATGACACCACATTGTAAATGTGCATGTTTTTTTTATGTGGTTTAATGCTTCATACCATGTAGCTTTGTCATTTTTATTGATCTAATGGACCCATCTAACATTAGGTATGTTAAGTTTCATGTAATTCAACTACATTTGGTCATCAACTATTGTTAAACGTGTGTTGTGGCCGCGTTATTCAGTGTTACATTATCTTGTGAAATTTGTTGTACAGCATATTAAATTTGTTCTCGCTAGATGTGTTTTAACAAGCAGCTCAATGAAAACAACTTTCTGTTAATGAGTGAATTTGTGGTTGGGGTTTTGGAAACCACTTATATGGTCCAAAAAAGAAATATTCACCAAGTGAAATTTGCCTGTTGGTCGTTTGACCAGTCTCAACCAGCTTTTTAAAATACTTGATTTGAAAATACTTTGATTGTTTAATGTTATTGGTCAGTGTATCAGTTGGTAGGGTAAATAATACCGTAGGTAGGGTGTGAATCATCCAAATGGACGAAAAGGCTGTTGTGTTTCAGACCACAAAATTCTGCTCCAGCATGAAATGGTTAGTGTTGTTTCCCTGATAACTTTAAACTTTGTGAATAGATATAATTCATGATGTGTTTATTCAATTTGGTTAATATGGTTGCAGAATGCATTTATGTCAATATATGAATATACCTCAATGTACTTTTTTCACACAGGTTAGCTGTGCTAAAGATAGGCACTTTTGGTCTCCTGGTTATGGATGTTTGTCCCACCTTAGGCACAGCATTTGTTTGAAACCATCTCCAGAGGTTTCGTGCTGTTATCTGAAAAGCTGTTTTGCGCCCTTAAAGATATACAACTGTGACTATATCCGAGATACCACTGTCCATATGTCTGAAAAGGGTAACATAGTGGAGTTTTCTAATCTGACTGATCCTCTCAGGATTCCAGACAGCCTCTCAAATCACTCAGGGTTCTTCTCTGTTAAACAGCCAAGCACCCAGTGTGGATTTCCAAATATCTTTCTCAAGACATTTCACTTGCCCCCTGACTAGTGAGGCAATAAAATCGCTCAATTACATTTTATCACTCAGCTGTGTGAAGCATTTCTCCTGCAGGAGTATTGCTGATTTCAGCCTGAGAAACTCAAGTTCTTCCTGGCGAGGGGAGTGTTGCTGAACTTCCCTGTAATGCTCCATTAGTGAAGAGTGCTAACATTGGAGGACTGGTAACCGTTAAGGATGCCAGTATGCTGACAGTGGAGGATGTGACCATGGTAACAGTGTAGGAGGCTAATACGATAAAAATAGAAGAAGCTAGTTTGCTAACGGTAGAGGAGGCTAATTTGCTAACAGTTGAGAAGGGTAAACCGTTACGTTTGTTGGAGGTTATTATCAAAGGTAAAAATACTGCGGCATGTGTTTCATTAATTTGAATAATTCTTGAACATTATTATTTAAACGCTTGTAGCATTAGTTATTCTTCATTATTATTGTTCTTTAATGTGGCCTATTCTAGGTAAGTGTTTTTAATAAAATATATATTTTAGGGCTGTGAATTGATAAAACAAAAAAATATTGTGGTAGAATCACTAAAATAAAGCAATAAACACAATGAAGTATATTTTAAATAGAACATATTATATCATCTTGTGAACTGTAAACAAAACTACAGAGTAGTCAAGGGTTCAAAATGCTCTTGTATCAAATCTGATGAAAGCCTTATATGAACCATCAATGTACTTTGTTTATACTTAGGTCAAAATGTCAGAAATGTTAAGATTGAAAGTGAAAATCTATGTATTTTTTCATAAGATTGAATTTTGCATTTGCACACGATAAAATATTTGTGGTTAACTTTGCTTTTATTTTTTGGGTTAAAAAAATATTCAATTTGCTCAATTCGACAGTATGCAACTGTAACGTGACAAAAATGAAGAACAACTTACCGAAAACCCAGTCAAACTATTTGTCATTTCTGTAGACAGCCTACTGTAATTTATAAATTTAATAGATGGACTTAAAGAGTTCTACATTCGGAAAACTGTTTGCAATAGTGGACATATTCAGCATTAGCTATTAAACATTGGACACCCAGCTTCCCCGGAAGAATGAGCAAAGGACTTGAAAAAATATTATTTCCTTTTGCTGAACGAGATTCAAAGATCCTAGTCAGTTGATTCGAACTTCCCATCATTTACTCACAATAGCTGTCACAACAGTAAGTGGTAAAAACCGAGGCTATAGTGTTTGTTATTCATGCAATAAAGGTGCTGCGTTAAATTATTTTAATGCATTAAACGTTTCAAATTCATTGCGAAGATTAACGTGTTAACTCCCCCAGCCTTGATATATTTACTATTAAGGGGGATAGTGAATTACTACAAACACATATCCTAATGCTGGTAATAAATATCAAAACCATCATTGCATCAATTCTGGTTATTCATGCTGACATACATTATCCAGCACTACACAATCAATGGCCTGTCCTCCCACACATTGGAGGATGCTAACTGGCTAATAGATTATGCTTTCACAGTGGATGATCCTAACAGGCTAATGAATTATGCTCTCACAGTAGAGGATGCTAACAGGCTAATGAAGGTGCCTACAGTAGAAGGTGATACCAGGCAAATCGCCTTGGTCAGCCAATCAGTCAGTGGTATTGGGTTTTCGTGGTGCATCACAGCGGCCTTAGGGGCAGATGAAAATACTAACATTTGATCTATCTACGACAGACACTTCTCCATGCTCTCTAGCTGCTACAGTGAATTTATGGAGTAGAGTAGTTCCTCGGGCTCTCCAAGTGGTTGGCATTTACTTCTTTACTCACAGATACTGTTATGATGCACACACCAGCACACACGCTCATAATCTTGCCCCACGGTTTTTGTTTGCGTACACCATGCATTTTGACTTATAACGTTTGGGATCCTCCACCGGCTAGTTTCAAACCTGTGCTTGATCTCGACATTTTGGCCATTACACGTAGTACACGTCACTGCTGCTTTCACTTTAATTACATCCAAAGACAACCTTGTTGAGGGCTTGTAAAAACATGCTGTGCACTTCCCTATATTGGGCCCCGGTCAATAGGAGTGCACTATATTAATAACCAGCTGCTCCTTTGGACACTGGCTGTCTGTGTGAATGGGCCAACTGAAAAGAGCAGAAGTGATGCATTATCTTTTGGATGATCTCCAGACAGATACCAGCCCAGTGCGTCACGGCAGTGATAACACCCTCGCTGGTCAAGGGCATCTCCATAGACGCCAGGTGATCTGTACTTGGGCCTAGTGTCACGGAGTGATTGACGGGGGCTAAATGTATTCTCCGGGCTTGGCGTTCTTCTGAGAGGCAGATGATTCGGGTTCTCCTGGTGTCCGTGAGCAGCACGGCACGCTACCGAGCTCGTCTCGCGAGCCTCCTCGCTCTCCCGTAACCAGCTGCGGCAGTCTGGGCTGTCTTTCTCTCTGACCCAATTTTCCGCTCGCCCCATACCCGCCACCGCCACCCCCCCCCCCCTTCTGATATGTGGAGCTTGGGTTTTTGGCAGGCTGGATTCGTGTGTTGACAAGTCACAGCGTCTCCCTCTCCGTCACCCCCCATCGCCCCCGCTGCGTCTGTCTGCTGTTATGTTCCGAGGACTTGCAGCGGGTTGACTGTGAGTGAGTTGTACGTCTGCACGTCCCCACGAACCAAGTTATGATGCTGCACTTCTTCCTGTGTCTGCTTCAGCAGTCAGGCAGAGCTGCACGGTGGATAGCATTGCAACAAGTCCGTGACTAGTGTTTTCCATGACTAGATTAGTTTGTAGTTTATATGAAATTCAGATGGTTTCCTATTGTTTGGAGCTCAATGGCTGACGCCCACACGCTCATCAGCGGTACACGTTGACTCCCACCTGCTCTTGCCACATTGACGTTTCCCTGAGGGGAATATAGCATCTTTACTAGCTGTAGCTGTCTCATGTCGACCGTCTGTGGGGAGACGTTTCCTCCATCTTCTTCTCCAGGTTGGCTTCCAAGTGTCTAATGGGCACTGCTGTCTATGGCTTGGCGATAGAATGACATTGATTACTATCATGATAAGGAAACTATATTAGCCATATTCTTTTGAGATCGATTTTTGATAATTGTGTGTTTTCGTGATTTGATTTGCAATTTTGCATTGCATTTAAGAAATGCTGCCTTAAAATGTACTATGAGTGTTTTTAGAAGTAGTCCCCGCTATGGTACTGGACTTCAGGAGGCTACTGTCACTGTAGTAAGTGTTGTGGCACTAACAGACAGCAGGATTAGTGAAATAAAATATTGGCTATATTCTAACCCTACGATGTCGCAATGCAAGAGAAATCACCTGTAAAACGTTAACACGTATGATAGGATAAAAAGTGAAAATTGCTTAGGTTTTCCAGTGGAGTAATTAGCAGTTCAGTGCTCCTAATTTAAGAGATCTAATACTTCAGAGTAGCTCCACAGTCAGTCACCTGCTGTTGTAATTGTAAGTAGGAAAGGTACAATTCCAAGGATATTGTAAAGTGGGGTTGCCGTTGCACCAGCTGTGTCCGGTGTCTAGCTGTGTACTGGCAGTAAATGAACACAGATAATCTCCCTGTACATAGCTGCCCATCTCCCAAATACAAAAAAAGATATTTCCCATTATCTTTCTAGCTGGCTACCTATTTCTCGTATAAAATACTAAATAGCTGGCAAAAAGTAGCAAAATAACTTCAGCCTTACATTTGACAAAGCAAGTCCCATGGTAAAAGTCAGTGCTATTTCATTGTCACTGCATAAACAGTAGTATAGCTAGCTAGCGTTACTTGCAAACTTCAGATCCAGCAGTGATTTGCATGGCCTCATTCTGGAAAGTTTGTTTACATAAGTTGCTAGACAACCAGTGTTCAGTGTGGCAAGCTACCCTGCCTCCTGTGTGGCTATGCTTTTGACACAAAATAATGAATAATAAAGAAAATCATGTAATATAGTATTAGAATTATAGTGAGATGAGAAAGTAAATGTAACACTTTGCTGAGAATATTATAACAAGCTTTTCTATAAAAATATATATTTATTCATCTTAAAATATATATTTTAAAGATGGGACCACACTGACCCCAGAGCCTGAGGTAAAGACAGCAACCCTTGAAGTTAATTAATTAAGGTTGACTGGGGATGCATTTTGCTTGAGGTTTCTCTGTAACTCGGGGATGTGGGGAATGCTTCCATTATGATCTTCCAGCTACAACAGCAATAAACAAACTCCACGTGCGCACGTGCAGCCCACTAGCTTTTGTGGCACTGTGACAACTTTCACGTGAATACACAACTGAGCAATGCAGTCAAGTAGAAAGATGTTTATCGTCAACATGCGACTCCCTGCATGATGCCAAAACTGAGCTTTATAAAAACAAGCAGTCACTTGTTTTAGACTAGGTCACAGGGCTGAGCACAGTCGTCTCCTTAATCTTTCGATGTGTTTTTAATTTCTGTCTCAAGTAAAACCGACAAATCCATAATGAAATTTGTTAACAGAAAGTTTTACTATCGTCATGATTGATCGTTAATGACTCGTTGTTGCGACTGTTGAGGATAGTGTGTTGGGAAGTGAGTGAGATAGAGAATGAGGATTGTATTCTTCGGGAATGATGATGGTCTGTTTAGGAGAGTACGGATTGTCTGTATTGGAGAACGTGAGGAAGGGAATGGGAATAGTCTTTACTGTAGAGAGTGTGGAAGGGAGTGAGGATGGTCTGTAAGTCTTTATTGGTAAAGGGGAAGGGAGTGAGGATGGTCTGTAAGTGTTTATTGGTAAAGGGGGAGGGAGTGAGGATGGTCTGTAAGTCTTTATTGGTAAAGGGGAAGGGTTTATATGTCTTTGGTATGTAGCACACTTGTTGTTTGGGCCCCAAACGCCTCTTATCCCCTTTTCTCAATCTGTGCTCAGGTCCGACCCCCATTCATAATCAAGCACAGATACTGAACATTGTGGCCTACGTACATCTATTTATATCCTATATCAAAAGTAATATATGTGTTGTCCTCCAAGCCTCTCAGTGATCTAGCTGGAGCAATTTGAAACGTTAGCCCAGTGGGTCTCTCCGCCCACAAAGCAGCAATGTATTCTACGGAGGATTCCCCTCAGTCGGAATACCTTGGGACACAGCGTTTGGTCGTTTTTAGTTTCAAACTCCATCCTCCTGCCAAGCACATGCCCACCCACATTTGTGTCTTCATCGTAAGAAGTACATACGAGTACCTGCAAAACTGTTTCTAGATATCACATGCACAATCAGTTTCATTGACTCATGGTTATGTAAAGTTCACAAAATGTGCCGTCAGCGCTGATTCTCTGATTGGTTAGACGTGATCCCATCGATTTTAGAACACTTCTCAATTTTGTCCCCTTAACAGTTACAACGGAAGACGTCTTTGACTGAAATGTTTAGTGAAGGATAGTGCCGTCTACGGTTGGGTTGCCAGGCGATGTTTGTCCTGCTTGGGATAAACATTGCGGGGAGAGCATTGGAAAACAAGTGTGTGTGTTCATGTTTGTCTTTGTGTGCTTTGTCTGTGTATGTTGTATGGGTGTGCTTCGATTCTCTCAGTCTAAGGGAACAGATCTGTCTTTAAGTTTCCCCTGCTTTGCCATGCTGTACCATCCATCTGACACAACACGTATTTGCTTTGGAGGGGTGTGTTTGTGTGCTTGTGTTAATATAGTTGTATAGGGGTTATGACAGTCTGTCAGGGTTTGCATCAGGGTTTATGCTAGGAAATTGTCACCAGACATTTTACCAGCAGCATTTTAATTTAAGAGCATTTCAATTTACCTGTGACCAGTGGGTCATAATGTTGATTATACTTATGTATCCTTGTTAACAAGTTGTAATTAATTTAGTTTGGTCCCCATTTTAATTTCTGAACAAGTTAGCCTTTTATTAGGAACAACAGTTTAGCATAGTGATTAGAGCCAATGTATCGTTTTGTTCCTGAGCAAGGCATTTAACTGTGATTGCTCCCAATTTTTTGCTAAAAATGAGAAGGTGCTGTCATGCGCACTGATAGGGTTAATTAATGGGGTCCCAGCACAGAACCGTGTAGTGCCAAATTCAACCTTGTTCAGATTAATTATGATCTGTCTGAACAAATGAATGTCGCTCAGGAAGTAATGATTTAAGCCAGTGAAGTGCTTTACCAATAGTAAATCAGACAGGTCTTCTATCCTCCTAATGAATATACAGTGGAGAGAACAAGTATGTGATACACTGCCGATTTTGCAGGTTTTCCTACTTACAAAGCATATAGAGGTCTATTATTTTTTATCCTAGGTACACTTCAACTGTGAGAGACGGAATATAAAAAAATCCAGAAAATGATTATGAGTATGATTTTTTAGTAATTAGTTTTCATTTTATTGCATGACATAAGTATTTGATCACCTACCAACCAGTAGGAATTCCGGCTCTCACAGACCTGGTAGGTTTTATTTAAGAAGCTCTCCTGTTCTCCACTCATTACCTGTATTAACTGCACCTGTTTGAGCTTGTTACTTGTAGAAAATACACCTGTCCACACACTCAATCAAACAGACTCCAACCTCTCCACAATGGCCAAGACCAGAGAGCTGTGTAAGGACATCAGGGATACAATTGTAGACCTGCACAAGGCTGGGATGGGCTACAGGCCAATAGGCAAGCAGCTTGGTGAGAAGGCAACAACTTTTGGCGGAACTATTAGAAAATGGAAGAAGTTCAAGATGACGGTCAATCCCCCTCGGTCTGGGGCTCCATGCAAGATCTCATCTTGTGGGGCATCAATGAGGAAGGTGTGGGATCAGCCCAGAACTACACGGCAGGACCTGGTCAATGACCTGAAGAGAGCTGGGACCACAGTCTCAAAGAATACCATTAGTAACACACTACGTTGTCATGGATTAAAATCCTGCAGCGCACGAAAGGTCCCCCTGCTCAAGCCAGTGCATGTCCAGGCCCGTCTGAAGTTTGCCAATGACCATTTGGATGATCCAGAGGAGGAATGGGAAAAGGTCATGTGGTCTGATGAGACAAAAATAGAGCTTTTTGGTCTAAACTCTCTTTAGACAAGGATGAGTACAACCCCAAGAACATCATCCCAACCGTGAAGCATGGAGGTGGAAACATCATTCTGCTGCATTCATGCTTTTCTGCAAAGGGGACCGGACGACTGCACCGCATTGAGGGGAGGATGGATGGGGCCATGTATCGCAAGATCTTGGCCAACAATCTCCTTCCCTCAGTAAGAGCATTGAAGATGGGTCGTGGCTGGGTCTTCCAGCATGACAACGACCCGAAACACACATCTAGGGCAACTAAGGAGTGGCCTAGCCAGTCTGTTTTGCGATGTATTCAGTATTACGGTTTCATATTCATTATTCACTTTGCACATTAATAATATAATATGTGCAAAACATTGCTGATAACATTTGATATCAACAGATATTTTTGTCATCCAATTAGATTAGTAGGACAGACGTATGAAAGCTTGTACCAGTAGCTGTACCTTGCCTAGTGACAAGCAGTTTCCGGGCTATTCTTTTTGACCAACAGAACAAGCACTGATAAGCTTGAAAAGACAAAGCACATTATACATCTTTCATGACACTGGCACAATATTTACTGCTATATAGCTACCGTGTATAAGTATGGAAATGTGGTAGCCTCCTAGGTTAGACATGCCAGGACAATGTGACCAGCCATTTAAGGGGAATTAAGAAATGTTTGTTTGTGACCACAGCGGCTTTGCCAGACTTCTCTCTCTGACAATTTGGGTGGTTAAATGTCTATTTAATGGTTTTGTGTATATTTTATCTGGTTAAAGTAAGCAAACACAATCCTGTGTGTGTGTCCTCTCCCTGGCTTAAAACCAAACTCGGCCTGGTTTTCTGGTAGCTTCTCCACAGTGGTTTGGCTATGGCCCTACCAGGCAGAACTCCCAGAGCTGGAGGTAGTCACTGGAGCTCTACAAACACCAGCCACTCTGCTCCTCCGCCAGCCACATGGTCCCACTGCCAAATAAGACGCCACCCTCCAACAAAATGGGAGAGTAGTGATATTGATGGGGAGACTAGAGCAAGACTAGAGCTTCAATGACTCTCGATGGAATTGAGGCAGTCTGCTGTAGATCCAGACTGGGTGCTCTAAGGGGGTGACGCGGGCTGTGTGTAACAGAGTTCTCTGTGTCTGGCAGGTGAGGAACCTGTGCTACATGGTGACGCGGCGGGAGAGGATGAAGAGTTCCCTGTGTGACCTTCAGGAGAAGATCTTCCGTCTGCAGGTCAAGCTGCTGGAGGACCTAGCAGGAGGTGAGTTATGGGAAGTTATATGGGAACAAGTCACTTGAAATAAAAAGAGGCTTAGTGACACAATAGGTGAATTCAGATGTTGTTGCAGCCTCACTTCAACGCTGCGGTTAGGGGTATGTGTATGGAACACTGTCACTATACTGTACCTCCCCACTACGTACTGTAGACACAGGTGTGAGTACATTACCTTCCACTATGTACAGTAAACACATGCAGGGGTACATTACCTCCCCACTCAATACAGTAGACACATGTGTGCGTACATTACCTTCCACTACATACAATAGACACCTGTGAGAGTACATTACCTTTCCACTACACACAGTAGATGCATGTATGATACATGTATTGAATGCAGTGTCCCTTAATGCTGTGTTTTTGTGGATGTGTGTCTTATGTAAAGACGGAGAGATCCAAAGCGCAAGTATTTCATTGTATTTTAATACACATGACAATAAACATGAACTGTGAGTACATCATCTTCCCCCTGCATATTGTAGACACTACTGATACTTTCTTCATCACATTAGTTACTTATTTCCATAACTTAAACAAGGTTGACATCATTTCTGAAGTCTATTACACTGCTTCAATCCTTTGTTCCAACCCTTTTTGTGCCGTGTAAGTAGACTCAGCTAAAGGATATTGCCATCAGCAGCAGAGATGGTGAAATGAGCTAGCCGCAAGACTTATCTCTCATAGGGTCACACACAGCATGTGTTCACACCGGCACAGCGCGGTAGCTACTGGACCGGAGTGGTATATCAAGGTACAACACACGATGTCCCGAGGGTGTCCTTCAGCAGAGTCCACCTTCAGAATATGCGTCTGTTTCTCCTGAAAGGGACTGGGATGGAACCCCTGGTTATGGATTTTTGAATACATCAGGCTTTCACTGCATTCCCATATGTCCTCAGGAAAAGGAGGCATGCGTCTGTAAACTGTTGGAACCGAGCCCGTCCCAGGCTCTGGAGGCAGATGGGCAGGGGCCTGATATCCTCCCTGAGTTCTTGTGCCTACGGGGCTGTCTGTCTGTGTCTGTCTGTGTCTGTCTGTCTGTCTGTGTGTGTCTGTGTCTATCTGTTTGCATTCTGGCTGTCTGTGTGTTCAGCCCTGCCAGCCACCGAGTCACAGTAGTGAATTCCTCTAAGGACACTTGACCCAGAACAGGACTCTCCCCCTGACGGGCTTCCCCATTAAACCCCTATTCCCTAAATAGTCCACCACTTCAGACCAGAGTCCACAGTGGACTATGAAGGCCTTAGGGTGCCATTTGGGATGCCTCCAAGCTGTGTGCTCCGATCAACTGTGTTGACGACGCACCATCTGCTGTATATGTGGGTTGTTGTGACGTCCCCAGCGAGGTGGTGTCTCAGCCCCCCTGCACTTCCTGTCTGGTGGGGGCCCGTGTCTCTGTGTTGAGTCACTATGCTGGGTGACAGAGGAACCCCCTTCCAGTCAGGAGGAAATCTGTGTCTAACAACAGCCAGGCCCGGGGTGGGGTGGGAGGATCGTGTCCAGTTCTGTTACCTACAGCCTTTCTCCATATACGGGGGCAGACTGAGGGATCTCTTCCAAGTGCACTGCTTTTGGTCAGGGCTGCTGTTTGATGTAGGGCACTGCGGAGTGGGGTGGTTTTTGGTACACGCGCCCTGAAACAGTGGGTTCTGTCTGTCTCCTCCGGCCCGGTGCCCCCCCCCCCACCTCCGTATGGGAACAGATAGAACTGCTTAGCGCCGGCTCCTGATAGCGGAGGAAAGTGCCGAGTCAGGAGGTCTTGCTACAAAGTGGCTTCAGGGGCTCAGGAATGATGAACTCTGCAAATTGAGTACAGCACAACTCCCCCTGGCCCAAAACACACACAGCGTTTTTCCCCTTGTATCCAGTTATTCTGTATCAGAGTGGCTGGTTTCCCAGTTCTACTGAAAGACACACAGCCCTCTCTGACACGGGCCAAACTGGAAGGACTACCAGGCCAGTTCACTGTGGTGCAGAACCTGGCCAGAGGAGAGTCGAGAGAATTATAGTCAACACTCCCCCTATTACCGCTACGGTTCTTATTAATACTATTACTTCTATGATTACTAATACTACTACTAATACAATATCAACTACTGCTGATATACTATAGTACTGCTACTACTACTGTTCTTACTACTAATAATAATATTACACCTAATACTATTTCCACTACTACTGCTAGTACTACTATTACTACTACTGCACTACAACTAATGCAATTTTTTTTTTCCTACCTCTTCAGCACTTCAACTGAAGCTATCATTACTATCATCACCTCCACTACTCCTCTTACAACTGTTATTATTATTAATACCATTAATACAACTACTACTACCATTACTTTTAATACTAAACATACTACTCCTACAACTAGTAATATTATTATTATTATTATTATTACTACCACCACTACTGATACTATTAATATCATTATTAATACTGTTGCCTTTATATTTACTTCAGAATGCTCCTTGATGTCATAGCTGTGTGTATGTGTTTGTGGATAGGGGACTCGGTCTGTCTTTCAGAGAGAGGGAGCGTGAGAGAGGGGGAGGATGTGAGAGAGCGGGAGGATGTGAGAAAGGGGGAGGATGTGAGAAAGGGGGAGGATGTGAAAGCGGGAGTTGCGGAGAAGTGCTCCGTGGTTAGGTGCTAACGAGTGCAGGTAAGAAGTGGGACACTGTACCACAAATACACACTGCAACTGAACACGCTCAGAGAGGAAATGAATCACACATCAAAAACATGAATCCCTTGGCATCACAGAACCTCCCTGACAAAAACATATTTAAAGAGAGATAGAGGACAGAAAAGACGGGGAGGAGGAACGAGGAAGAGCGAGAGAGGGAGAGATTTATCTGAGGACTTTTTCAAATGTCTTGCACGTTTCACGGTGGCAGAGAGAATATATTCTGACGCAGAAACACATACATTAACACAGACACATACATGCACATAGCCACACACACACAGACCCAGTGTTCAGAAACGCACATTAGCAGAGACAACATAACACACACACGGGACAGATTTATTTTCAAACAACATGGACACACCCGTGTGTAAGTCTATACATAAACAAATATTCACACCAGCGCACTTCCAGTAAACCTACTCTTTCACTGACGTCTAATGAGACGCACACCATTGACGCACCAGTGTGAAACATAACCCACAGGCACCAGTCATCCACGCCCTGCTCCTCCACGCTGGAGGGCAGTCAGGCTGTACTGGGGTCAGTGGGACATTCCAGTCGACCGATGCCTCATTTTGGATTGTTTTCTAATTATTATAACTGGAGAACATTTTTTCACTTCAAGGTCGTAGTTCCCACAACATTTTAATCTGGATTGAATGGCCTTTTTATTTTTTTACGCAGCTTTCGGTTCCACACAATGCTTCCCTTTCCTTTTCTGATCAAGTGATCCCTAAATTCAATGCTTCCCCTTCCTTTTCTGATCAAGTGATCCCTAAATTCAATGCTTCCCCTTCCTTTTCTGATCAACTGCTCCCTAAATTCAATGCTTCCCCTTCCTTTTCTGATCAAGTGATCCCTAAATTCAATGCTTCCCCTTCCTTTTCTGATCAAGTGATCCCTAAATTC
>JACXGK010009286.1:0-20280 GCA_016801125.1 Novumbra hubbsi
ACACAAAGATGTGAGGTGAGAGAGGAACAAAAAGATGTGAGGTGAGAGAGGAACACAAAGATGTGAGGTGATAGAGGAACACAAAGATGTGAGGTGTGAGAGGAACAAAAATAGTTAGCGGATGAATCAAAAGTTCCTTTCAACAGGAACATGAACTGACCGTTGATTATAGGACTTGGAAGTAACGCGTCCCCCATGCACATTGACAGGGCAAAAGAAAGATAAATTCCTCTGTGTTCACATCACTAAGGATTTAACGTGGTCCAAACACGCCCAGAGAGTCAAAAAGAAGTCAGTGCCTCTCTTCCTTCAGGAGGCTGAGAGGAGTTGACATGGGCAAAATGTTCTACAGCTGCACCCTTGAGAGCATCCTGACTGGCTGCATCGCCTTACCATCCGGTTCAGATGGTGATAGTTGAGTTCATCATGGCCACACGAGACACAATTACACATGCATTCCAAAACACACACACACACGCCCATCCACCTTGCATACGGACATGGCACATGCACACTATAACACGCTATAACACGTCACAATGTCCAGCTACTGTTTATTGTCGGCAATTGCTAACTGTTCAAGCCTAATCGATGTATTTATTAGAGAGATACAGAGATGGGTGGGTGGGCTGAGGAAAGGACGAAGGCATGTGAGCTGAGAGATGAATACAGAGATGTGAGCTGTGAGAAGGACGGAGAGATGAATACAGAGATGTGAGCTGTGAGAAGGATGGAGAGATGAATACAGAGATGTGAGCTGTGAGAAGGACAGAGAGATAAATACAGAGATGTGAGCTGTGAGAAGGACAGAGAGATAAATACAGAGATGTGAGCTGTGAGAAGGACGGAGAGATGAATACAGAGATGTGAGCTGTGAGAAGGACGGAGAGATGAATACAGAGATGTGAGCTGAGAAATCGAATAGACAAAAGTGAGCTTCGAAAGAAAGGGAGAGAGGGAAGGATAGAGCAAATAGTGTGCGCGTCTAAGTCTGTGTCCTGCTGCAGTGTTTAGTGCTTATAGAGGTCAATAGGCGAAACCCGAGCACCCTTATCGATCCTCAGTTCATACAGAACGACAGCACAGCACATCTGCTGCAGAGACATCCTCTGTCTCTTCTTTTGGCGTTACACAGCATTAAGGAATAATACTACAATAATGATTTCATGATATGACATTTAAGAGTTACTTTAACCTGTTCCCGACACATTTTGATCTGACTGGAATGACACTTAAAACGCATAGGAGTGAAGTATTTAGAACATTCCGACTTGGTGCAACTAATAGAGCCTTTTAAAAAGCATGCTTCAAAATCTGTCGTGGGGTTTCGGCCCACTTGTGTTCAAAAGGAGTTTAGCTCTCTGAAGATGATTTACAGCATTTTGCAGTAAAATGTTTCAATGTTCTATACTGTTGTTAATAAATAATACAAGTGCCTATTGGACTGGTGTTCCATTACAGCGCTATAAGTACGGAGGGAGTACATAAAAATGCCTCCCACTGCTATAACATACACAGGCATGCAGACAATAACACACACGAACACACACTGAGTCAGCATAACGGATCACACGCAATCCATATCCACGACTCGTAGACCACCACGTTGGCTTTAAGAACAGGTACTGCATTGCGTTGTGGATTTCCACGTGGCCTTATGAGTATATGTCTATGACTTCGCTCGCTCGCCCCCCCCCCCACCCCCACCCCCTGCAGGGCAAGGTCGCCCACACTGTCCCTACTATCCAGAATGCTATCCGTGGCCAGCGGAACACACCACCCATGCAGGGTAACAGAGAGGCACGCAGAGCCCAGGGGTCGGAGGTCAAGGGGGTCCTGGTGGTGTGCTGTCTTTCACAGCACTGGTGGTCTTCTGTGTGGGATGGCACAAGGCTTCTTTGTGGCGTGCGTCACATCCTTGATCATAAAAGACCTGACATAGTCACTCACTCACTGTCTGAGGGACACATGGCTCTTTTCCAGCTGATTTCTGCAGACAATTCTGACGCACGCAGCTTCAACATAGGTGGCTCGGAACCGGTGCAATGTCAATGTGAACTGGCATGCTCCTTAGACAGGAAATGGTGAAACCCTCTTCTGTATGTCCCCTCACTGCCTCCCTCAGAGTCTCTCTGGCGGTATCTCTCTCTCGCTGGTGCTCCCTGGGAACATCTCTTTTTTTACTTCTCTCTGTCTCCCTCAGGAAGAGAGAAGCAGGAGGATGTAGTGTCTCATTCCCTATTTTTTACTTTAAAGTGTCGTGTGGGAGACAGACTGTGAGAAAGAGTGTGACGCGTTATGGACTCATCCTTAGCTTCAACCGCTCTTTTAGATTTATCTTTCCTGTTTCTCGGGCTAACGGAGGTAGGAGAGGCGTGGCCAAGACTTTTAAAACATTAAAAGAAGAGGAAGTTACCAACCCCCATCTGCCTGACAAGCATGTCCAGCGTAGCGCAGACTGGGTCAACAGTTTTCTGACTTCTGTTTGCAACGTGGCACATCTGGCCCAGGGAGCACCAAAGCTCAACATGCAAAGGCCGGTCTTCGATCCAAACAGTATCTGTTGTTTGTTAGTGTCCAAGTTCCAAATTCCAATCTAAATCCATCATGGAAAATTGTTTTCAAAACAAATATCAGGCCTTATGTATATCTCCGATTGCATACTGTTGGAAAAACTCTGGTAGCCTGGCAGATGAGGTCACATGGCAGGTGATTAAGTAATTCCATGTGACACCAGGAAAAACACAGATTTAAGGGGATTTACCAGAAAATGTCATCCTTGTCCTTTTGAAGGAAGGATTACTGACAAATGTACGTTCTTTTTTAACTACGTTAAGTTTAATATAAGGTGCTACAAAGGAAAACCAGGTGCCTTGTGCAAATCTATCGCTTGGCTGTAATAAGAGTAGAATTCCCTTCGATAACTTTACATTACATTTTGACCACTGAAAAAAACATATAGTAAACTGAATGCAACCCCTGGAAAGTTCTTTTATTTTCACGTATTATAACATCACTTCAATATTCAACTATGACAGATAAAGGTCACCTCATTTTATAAATAACCATGCAAGATTATGGTCTGGCACGGTCATTTGCTTTCAGAGACTCGGACGGAGAGATGCCGCTCACACGTTGAGCGGTACTGTCCGCTGTGAACTGCCTTTTCGACCCTTTCAGCTTTGGGGGCACCAGTGACCATAAAGGAAAGAGACTGGGACACACTGCTTGTCCCAGACGGGTGTCCACATGTGGAAGATAAACTACCCAAATAAGTAGCATGGAGACATTCCCTGTAGGATGTCCCACGCACATACATCCCAAACTCACTCTACAAAGTAAATCGCACAGAGCCATGTCTCTGCTCTGATGCATCCAACAAGGCCATAGACACAGTAGCTTTAATGTTGTCACTGAAGGTGGACAATCCCATGTAGAGCTTTTTCTATGCAAAGCTGAATTAACCCCTAAGCCAGAACCCACAATTCCCCATCTTTTTATGCACAGCTGTTTTTACGGTTGAAATGTCAGAACTTATACAGGATGATATTTATCTCAAACTAAACACAGTTAAATTCTACTCTGGCGTTGAAGTGATCCTTGGCTACCGATTTCACAACCAGGTCAGTTCCCAAATCACAGCTTGTCATGTTTCACTGGACCAACTTTCTTGCACAAGCCTGACCATGTATGCATTGAGATACAACAGTCTTTCAAACTGGTCAGCCCAAAGCTAGATGTGAAAATCTGTCCGCAAGATACTAGCTTCATCACTCTCATGGCAGAACTGGATCTTACCTCAGAGCGCTTCTTACGTTTCACTTCTTGGCAATCGTGGACTGATCCTACAAGTCAGATTCCATTACCCTGCCAGACTAATGCAAAGGTATGCAAAGCATGTCGACATCAAGTTGGCGCAAAGAGAAGCGTAAAGCGATGAGATAAATGCTCTAACAGAGAACAAAAACTTAACCAAAGGCAGTTCACTTTGGAGACAAAAATCCAACGATCCAAGATGGTAAGAGTTGGTCGGCATCTGAAAAGGACTCTGCTTGAACGCGCAGAGATTCATCCTTTCATCCTCCCGAAACAAAGCCACGTCACAAAGCTGTTGGTGGGACACTACCACCAAGAGGTGAAACACCAAGGTCACCAGTTCACAGAGAGAGCCAAAAGAGCAGCCTTCCTCTGGATTGTAAGTGGCAAAAGGCTCATTGGTTCCACTCAGCATCACTGCAACACACATCGTAAGTTCAGAAGAAAGATACCAGAACAGAGGATGGCAGATCTTCCTCTAGAAGCTTGGGCACTTCCCATCCTTTCACCTTTCTGGGCTTAGACGTATTTGTCCTTGGATAGTGATCAGACGGTGCACCAGATGAGGAGCGCAATGCAAACGTTGGGCAATCCTCTTTATCTTTATGAGTTCTAGAGTAGTACACATTGAGACGATGGAAGCCATGGCTCCTTCCGACTGTTGACTCGCGCACTCCGACACTGATCGTGGCAAGAGGCCTGTCAATTTGTTGATGGTACTCAGGAGTTCTTCTAACTCTATGACCATCTTTTGGCCGGCTCTTGGTCTGAATTTGGTGGGACAACCAGTTCTATGTAGACTGGCAGTGGTCAGGAATTCTCTCCATTTGCAGATGGTCTATTGGTCATTGGATCGATGTACTTCAAATTACTTGGAAGTGGCTTTGTAACCCCTCTCAGACACATAAGCATCCTTTCTTCTGAGGGCTGGGGATAGTCCTACGGATCTTGGAATGATGTGCTACCACAAACCCATATGAAACAAAACCAGACCATGTTTCACATCTTTATAGAAGGCTAGACTCTCCCAAGTTACTCCATAATAAATGTCTAATCATTTGCACTGGTTTTTTGTGTGATGTGTTAAATTTGGTTGCCTTCATCAATGAATGTGATTCAATGAGAATGTTGCTCAAATCCATGTGTCCAATATGTAAAAACAGGGGATATACAATTTGACCTAAATACTGAAATACACCATCTTTGATTTAAAGTTATTTTTGATATATATTTCTAACATGCCATATGCTGTAAGTGTATTACAGTGAGTGATTTTTGCTAGTTCTTAAGCTATCACACATGTCATGCATATATTGAAACATGTTATATGTAACCTCTCCATAGTCCCGCTTTTACATTTGTATTGCATCCTGTATATCACCAACAGAGGGCAATTATCTGTAATATATGTTCACTATCACTTGGTTGGTTAAGTTACAAAATGGATAACAATTAGCTGAGTTGCCAAACTGGAACACTGGAATACTGAAATGGATGGCTTTTCTATACATCTAGATTTCTAATAAAGTAATAAACATCCAAACCTTTTAAATACAAATGTTAAATATACTTTGTGTCAAGATTACTTCCTCACTTCCTCCCTAACCTAACCTGTACAGCCACACCTCCTCCCTAACCTGTACAGCCAAACTTCCTCCCTAACCTGCACAGCCACACTTCCTCCCTAATCTAACCTGTACAGCCACACTTCCTCCCTAACCTAACCTGTACAGCCACACTTCCTCCCTTACCTAACCTGTACAGCCACACTTCCTCCCTAACTTGTACAGCCACACTTCCTCCCTAACCTGTACAGCCACACCTCCTCCCTAACCTGTACAGCCACACTTCCTCCCTACCTTGTACAGCCACACTTTCTCCCTAAGCTGTACAGCCCCACTTCCTCCCTAACTTAACCTGTACAGCCGCGCTTTTTCAGATAGCACTCAAGTAGCCTAGTACCAAACTACTGAATTAACTCTATATAGCGTAGCCATAGCAGGGGTGGACCTCCATAAAGCTGTGCTTATTATCCCTTGACACGGCTAATTTCCTTCCATTTCCACCCTGCTGGATTTACAGCTTCCTGGGTATGTTCAACAGGGCTGCAGCCTGCCCTTTACAGCAGCGGAGGCCACAGCGCCTGCAGGGTGAACATGTGCCCTCTGGCCGGTGCGTGTGGCCGTTATGCAGAGCCTCCATGTTGACAAACCCCCCCCCCCCAAACCATGACCCGCGGGGGGGGGTTCTTTCTGCGTGTTCGTCAATTTGACCCCCTGACCGGCCGGAGCCGACACACATGTGTGAAGTCACCCCCCCGCCGACCCGCTCGGGAAGGAAGGAAGAAATTACTCCCCCAGCATCGCTACCCGACTACCGGTACGCGGGGGGGGGGGGGGGGGGGGGGGGGGGGGGGGGGGGGGGGGGGGGGGGGGGGGGGGGGGGTGGGGGTGCGTCTTACTGTGGCAGATGGCGTCGCTGACGGGCGTGCAGGCGCTCAGCTCCTCCTCGGCCTCGTCGCAGATGACGCAGGGCAGGCAGGGGTCCAGCGAGCTGTCCCGGGCGGAGTAGGTGTCTTCCTCGCAGGCCTCGCATTCCGTGTCGCGCTCGTGTCGGCACTGGGCCAGGACACCCCGGCCGGCGGGGCACAGCGTGCAGGGCTCGCAGGCGCCCGACACCTCGCCCAGGTAGTAGTTGTAGTCGCACACGCACACGGCGTCGCTGGCGTCCGTGCAGGGCGTGTGCATGCGCATCAGGCCCGTGCACGCCGTGCACGTCCGGCACCCCTCCGTGTGGCTGTAGACCTCCGAGTAGCTCTCGCCTGGAGGACAGACGACAGACGGATGAGGCTCGGAGCGGGAGACGGGAGGGGGATGTGTGTAGGATATAAGGAGGTCGGTGCGTTGGGGGGGGGGGGGGATCTGAATTGGAGGGACATCACATCGATTGGGTCGGTTATGTCCAGGTGCTTATTGTCGAGGAAGATCTTTCAGAAGATGTCCGGACTCGTTGTTATATCGATCTCTGTGCGGACGCTACTGACATATCCGCATCATGCGTCAGGTGACCTGGCTGTAATGACACACCGCTCTGCTCTAACTGGACCGTACTGAGAGGGCCTCTGGTCAAAGTCGATCAAGCTGAGTTTGGCACAAAGGAGCATTGACAACTTGACGCTTGATCACTCTTCATCGTTTTATATAAATTATAAACATTGAAGCGATGAAGCCTATGACCGATTGAGGTATAACCAGCGGTTACTATTTGGTGAGCCAGTAGGTCTCTTCGGTTCTCTGATACAGTCATAATTATTATTATGTAGTGCTATTAGTTGCCTTTAGGAATGTGTGTTACCTGCCAAATTAGTTGACCCCAAGCAAGGCTTTTATCATGCTGAGAGGTCCTAATACAGTACAAAGTCATCCATTAATATTGCATGTTCATATAGAATTATTTTCACTGCTGTATTATTTATAGATTATGTTATTTTAGGTAGAAGATGAGAGTGTTATCAGAGGGAAGAAGGGAGGAGAGACTGGCTGGTTGTGGACAGGGAGAGGGAGGAGAAACTAGGTGACTTGCTGGTTGTGGACATGGAGGAGAGACTGGGCTGACTGGCAGGTTGTGGACAGGGAGGAGGAGGAGAGACTGGGCTGACTGGCTGGTTGTGAACCTGGAGGAGAAACTGGGCTGACTGGCTGTTGTGGACAGGGAGGAGGAGGAGAGACTGGGCTGACTGGCTGGTTGTGAACGTGGAGGAGAAACTGGGCTGACGGGCTGGTTGTGGACAGGAAGAAGAGACTCGGCTGACTGGCTGGTTGTGGACAGGAAGAAGAGACTCGGCTGACTGGCTGGTTGTGGACAGGGAGGAGGAGGAGGCGAGACTGGGCTGACTGGCTGGTTGTGGACAGGGAGGAGGAGGAGAGACTGGGCTGACTGGCTGGTTGTGGACAGGGAGGAGGAGGAGAGACTGGGCTGACTGGCTGGTTGTGGACAGGAAGAAGAGACTGGGCTGACTGGCTGGTTGTGGACATGGAGTGGGAACTGTGCTCCATGTCCACGGATATAGCATGTTCCCTAACTGCCCATTCTGTTTAATGCTCCAGTGGAGGTGCATAAGAGATTGCTAAATTCCAGCTTAAAGTATTCAAGCATTCATTCCAGTTGCTGTATTCCATGTCATGTGCCAGAGAGTTTTATCCTGACAGGTATCCTTTAATCACAGAAATAATGCAAATGCTTTTTCATGCCACACAGAACACACATGGGTATCTAGTGGTTATGCAACTGTTTTTTCTTAAAGGAACAGGTCAAAAGTCGCTAACACTTTCTTAAATTCTCAAACTAGAATATATACTCTAACTCCTAAGCATGCAAAAAAGTTGGTCCAAAAATTGTTCGTGTAATGGTCATAATTCTATTGTCAAGGCTTCACATATGGATTTGGAAAATATGAATGTTATTGCCAACAACCAATGAGCACATTAGCCCTCCATCCCGTTGCATACGGAGCGTTCAGGTGGCCCGTCTCTTTGGTAATGACAGTACAGGGGCTAGCAGAGAGGAGGATCCTTGTTCTGTCACTTCAATCCCGTTGCATACGGAGCGTTCAGGTGGCCCGTCTCTTTGGTAATGACAGTACAGGGGCTAGCAGAGAGGAGGATCCTTTGGTAATGACAGTACAGGGGCTAGCAGAGAGGAGGATCCTTGTTCTGTCACTTCAATCCCGTTGCATACGGAGCGTTCAGGTGGCCCGTCTCTTTGGTAATGACAGTACAGGGGCTAGCAGAGAGGAGGATCCTTGTTCTGTCACTTCAATCCCGTTGCATACGGAGCGTTCAGGTGGCCCGTCTCTTTGGTAATGACAGTACAGGGGCTAGCAGAGAGGAGGATCCTTGTTCTGTCACTTCAGCGTAGAGATTTGTGGCTTTGCGTTTCCAACTGGCCCGGGATACATGTTACTGTGAGTCTGCATCCGTGTGAGAATACCTTGGGGGTGGGGTGGGGACGGGGGGTTTGAACGTGTTCTCTGTGTAGTAAGAGTGCGTGTCTGGATCAGGGTGAGCAGTGAGCAGTGGGGGGTGGCAGTTGTTGTGTTGAGCGGGAGAACGAGAGTGTATTGATGGTGTGAAAAGCCCTGGAGCGACATCCCAGTGCGTGGCTTTGCTCAGGCATGTAAATACTAGCTAGAACAGGCTGTGCCTAAAAGCTCTAACGCCTTGTAAACAACAGAACTGTTTATTACCTGACAATAACGGAATCATCAGAGATACATTAGCCACAGTCGAAACTGATAGGGACCCAACCGGATTGGAGACTTTAGTGGAAGTAAAACCATCGGAACAGGATTCCATAAAACTATCTTGTACTGTGAGTCTCCGACGATATCCCCTTGAGGTAACCCAGGTGAACGCTGAAGTTGGGACAGAATTGTGGGGGGGGGGGGAATGGCCTGAAATACTAAGTCAATGGAAAAGACATGAGGTTGAGGTCTCTAGTGACACAAAGTCTGACCCAGTGTTATCGGTCTCTCAGCAGTCGGCTGGCAGCGAGTCTCTCAGTAGATGTAAAGCAACTAGAGCAGGCTCTGACATTGACTGAGTGAGTGGGGCCTGTGATCCGGCTGGTCTGACCTCAGGATAAATTATGACTTGAAGCCGTAGGACTCCCAGACTTTCGTTTTTACCATCAGACTCGAAGGTACAGCCTTTCCTATCTCCATTCCTCTACCTAACGCAGTCGACCAATGCGGTTGTGGTATGTAAACATGCGAAACAAGAGAATAGGCAGTGTATACTCCACAACCTCCCGGACCCAAGACAAAGGATAAAGATGAGAGAGAGTGAAAGATGGAGACCTGTGGGGGAGAAAGCCAGTCACAATGACCATCGCCACAGGGGCTAACCCTAACCCATGGCCACAGGGGCTAACCCTAACCCATGGCCACAGGGGCTAACCCTAGCCCATCGCCACAGGGGCTAACCCTAACCCATCGCCACAGGGGCTAACCCTAACCCATGGCCACAGGGGCTAACCCTAACCCATGGCCACAGGGGCTAACCCTAACCCATCGCCACAGGGGCTAACCCTAACCCATCGCCACAGGGGCTAACCCTAACCCATCGCCACAGGTGCTAACCCTAACCCATGGCCACAGGGGCTAACCCTAACCCATGGCCACAGGGGCTAACCCTAGCCCATGGCCACAGGGACCGGGCCGGACACAAAACGTGTTTCCCCTCTTTATGGTTCCCTAGACCTGACCGCCAGATCTTTAGCGCTGCAATCGCATCAGCAGCCAAGGACTGGCGGCTGATGGATGTGCCAATTCAGCCAAGAGTTGCCCCTCCACAGACCCCCGAAGTGTTTCGACCCCATTAGATAAGCGTCATTAATAATGCACGTCTGGACATCCTTAAGCTTCTCCAGTGTCCACCCTCTTCTCCATCATCAGCACTATCCTGCGGTCTGGATGCTTCTGGTGGGGCTGTGGGCCTGTTTCCCCCATTCACATGCTGTTCTAATATCAGGGCGGAGGGTTTTACTTCACAGCCAACACAACTGTTATTTCTGTTAGGCTCGCGCACAGATGCTTATCCCAATGTTTTCTAGTTTCACATAGTATTTTATTAATCCTGCTATGACAGGAAATGTGAATTGTTTGGTAGATTAGAATTAATTTACTTTTTTGTAAAGTTGGATCCCTTTGAAGGCACTTCACTTGAATCTGGTCTCTCTGCAGGGCTACGCAATACACTTTATGAGATGCGTGTGATGAATTGCACGTGTCTTTTAGATCTTGAAACATTTCTTTAACAATGTGTGTATGTATATAGTCACGCTTCAGTAGTTTACTGACTCTAAGGTTTGCAACATATGTTGAGTGTATTATCAACTTGATCATACTGTAATTCTTAGGATATTAAAAAAGGGGAGTCAAATCTGGTTATAATTATGTGTTACCCTTGATTAGCCTGCCTCATTCTGTTCCAGGGTCAGTGGAGTAATGCCGCGGTTTCTCACGTTGGAGCCACACAGAAGACGGATAATTTCCCCTCACAATCAGTCGGGCCTTATTTACACACTTCATTGACTAAGATAATTGACTGTGCTTCTCCTGTCCTCAGTCACACCCTCACCCAGTCCCTCACTCTCTCATCTCCGAATCGCCAATTATATACCTATGTAATCTAAACGCTTCATAGACCGGCAGGACCCTGCATTTTATCTTTCCTTCCCCAGTCTGCTGGAGCCCTCTTTTTCCGCCGAGAGGCAGCCATGGATGTCCCACGACAGGTACAGAGAGAGAGGAAAGGGAAGGGACGGATAAATATTTCAGCGATGCTGACGTTGGCAGGCGTCTAGACCTGGGAGGGTTGGAAAGGGTAATGGGGGAAGGGCGGGATGAACGGGACGGGAAGAAGAGCGTGGAGTCAAAACGGGGAAAACCAATGCACACCATATTTAACGACACAAGAAAGTGTTTTAACATTTCAAAATATGAATACAGGTCCGGTATGCTTGTGTCTATGTATACAGCGGATCTCGAAAGTATTCAACATGGAATCAAAATGCATTTCATTTGCCACGGATGAAAACAAAGAAGGCCATAAGGGAACATTTTAAGTAACGTATTGTTCTAAATGCATGACATATACGTAACAGAAAATAAGTGATTGGATATGTATCCGCCCTTTGTGCCATGACACACCTAATATAAATATTTGGATAGTTTGTGAAAATAAGGTGTTTTACATTTTACGTTTCATGTAAAATGCACCTGTCACTGGAAGGTCCCACAGCTGATAAGTAAACGTCAAGATGAAAAAAATATCAATAAGATGAAGGAACACTCAACACAAATAAGGGTATTCTAAAGCACCAGTCAAGGGTAGGGTATAAGAACATCTCGCAGTTCACAGTAAAGTCCATTAATAATAAATTGACAAAATATGTGAATCTGCCCAGAACAGGTCCTCCTTAGAAAATGGAGTATCCAAAAAGGACACTGATCAGGGAGGCCACAAAGAGGTTAGGAGATGAGATGCCTGGACCTCAATCCAATTATAAAAAGTGGACATTTACTGTTCAGCAAAGGCCCCCGCCCAACATGATGGAGCTGGAGCAATTTAAAAATGGGGCAAAGCTGGTAGAGACTCATCTAAATAGAATTACATGGAAAAGACCAGGGAGGAGAAAAGACTTTGGAGAGCCACTGTTTATAGCATTATTGAGATATTATGTAGGTCTGTGTTTTGATCCAGTGACACCTATAGCATGTGTGTCTGGAACAATTATTTGTTTCATGATATAGTGGACACCATTTCTGTGTCACAGCTGAAAACCAGGGATTTGTTCAGGAGAAAACCCAGTGCAGGAAATAAAGCCTTGGCTCCCTCGTTATATCAGTGTGTTTAAAACTCAAAGTCAAGGTACACCGTGCATGATGGTGGTGTCTGAAAGGCAGTGCTCTTTGGTACCTGATGCTCACACCATTTTGTCCCTGTTTACAGCCGATGAGTCACAAAGACGGGTAAGGAATAGGGGAAGGGGAGAGCAGGGGGGAAAGGGGAGGTGGTGGTTGGTGGATGGTGTTGATGGAGGTGATGGGGGGGAAAGGGTGCAGCAGACCAAACAGTCTGTCAAACGAGCAACGGCAGTGTCCGAGATATAATTGCAATGGCGAGCAGTGCTTTATCACGGTATAAGTGACAGCGATCATACATTCGTTTATAAAACCAACTCGTGAAGCACTGAACCCTGATAAATCACGCCGATTTGACTGTAATATAGATCAGTTAACAATAGGAACACGGCCCAAATTATGATGTCTCTGATTAGCTGAGAAGCCAAGACGACACAATTTCTGGCTGCAATCCATCCATGTGTTATTTGCTGATAAATGTGAATTAGTCCCCATTCTTCACCACCTCCTCCACTATTTTGTGATTCACTACATTGTGCTTTCTTTTGGGTATTTTATATTTACTGCCTTCTTCTCAGTACAGCAACCTAGCATTAAGTGATTGAAGAGACAGGCAAACGTTTTCGTCAAGACAACATAATGTATTTTTTAAATCGCAATAAACATTGATCACTGCACACTATTTATCTACACAGGTTAGCAGTTTATCTACATTTTGTTAACATATTCTACACAAAATGAGATAAATGTCGTATATAATCTATAGATTATAATATAGAAATGTATTCCCATCAACTGAAACTGATTGTGCACAAATGTTTAATATGCCAAACAATCCTGCATGGATGTTAAAACTTGAAACATGTGCCTTCACAATTCAATGCAATGATGTTTTTATTTGATATCAATTTTAAACTATACTATTCCTTTCAAACCTATATATGTAACCTAGAATATTGTTAAGTATTGTTAAGTAAGTGATTGTTAAGTCATGTTGCTGATAAAGTTTTGCATTCGCCAGACTAGCCTGTTCTCTACAACTGAAAAATAAACACAAGTAGAGAATCAACACATGAGTAGAGAGTAAACACATGAGTAGAAAGTCCACACATGAATCAACACATGAGCACAGTGTTAACACATGTTCAGGGCATAATCTTTTCACGTAAGAAGTTCAGAAAACTCTAAATCCTTTCCTCTGACTGAAGACTTTAAGGGTATAACCTTGAAACATGACTTTACACTGTTGGCCTGTGGCTTGCAGACATCCCGACGGTTCAATCTTTGAAAGCTGATTTACCCTAACACTGTATTAAGGCTGTCATAGCGAACAAATTATTGCGAGCATTTATAAATACTTAATGCCATAGATTACTTTCTCACTATCAATGCATTTTTTTCCTTTCTTGGGAACCATTGGACAAAACTTTTGTTTTGCTTGTTTGTCCAACCATAGTTGTCTCATTGACACTTTGATCTCAACTAGTGTAATTCATTACATGGGGTTACCACCCCACTTAATGTAATCTCATATATATATATATATATATATATATATTTATTTGTTATTATAGCCATCCTAACTCCTCCTACAGTTATTGCACTACGGAGACATGACAGGTATCAAAATGTGCGTCACGTTTCCGATTGCATTGCTATTGTTTTGTGGAAGATTGTGTTGAAAGGTTTAGGAAATATTCATGTTTTGTGGTAGCTACCACACTGAATGTCGGTTGCCTAGCAACTTATGTTATTCAAACTTTCCAGAATGAGGCTATGCAAATGGCTGACGAATCTGAAGTTTTCAACTAATGCTAGTTAGCTACTGTACTGTTAATGCAGTGACAATGAAATGGCACTGACTTCGACCATGGGACTTACTTTGTCAATGTTATTTTGCAAGTTTTCTGCCAGCTATTCAGGTTTTTTATGCGGGATATAAGTAGCCAGCTAGCTAGCATGCTAATGGGAGATATCATTTTTTTTGTATTTGGGAGAAGGCCAACTAAGTACAGAGGGATTAACTATGTTAATTTACTGCCAGTACACAGCTGGACCCCGGATACAGCTGGTGCGACTGTAACCACACTGTACAATTTCCTTGGAATTGTACTTATTCTAGTTTGTAGTGGAATGCCACGCTTGCATTACAATGTGGCCTGAAATCATTACTAACAATATTGAAATATTTTTTACCAGAAACAAATACATGCTCTTAGTGATCTGTATAAAGCATACCTGTCAATAATGTGACATCTACCTGTGCTAAAATAACAAATGGCAGTAGTGGTGCTGGACAAGCTACATCCCCCCTGTTGTAGTTTTAACACCCCCTGATGAGGTGATGAAATTGACATTTAGCTGTGCTGTAGCCCCTCTGTTGCAGTCTCAAAACCCCCTGATGAGATGGTGAAGGAGACATTTAACTGTGCTGCAACCCGTTTATTGTAGTCTCAATAGCCCCGGATAAGGTGGTGAAGGTGACATTTAGCTGTGCTGCAGCTCCCCCTGTTATGGTTTCAGCACCCCTATTATATTACATCGCCAGTCTTGTGGCCGGGTAGCCTTTGCGGTCAAGATCTTGGGGCCAGTATGCAAAAGGTCTCTGGTTCTAACCCAGGAGCTGACCAGGTGAAAAACCCTGTTGTTCCGGCGCTAAGCGATGCGGTTAACCGTAATTGCCCGCAGGTTGCTGTAAATGAGAATCTGCTCTTATAACAATATGTGGTATTCCTATGAGATGTCCACCACACCAAAGGCAAAACGGGAAAGTGAGGGAGAAAAGAGGAATCCCTGGAACATAGTTGTTGCATAAAGGTTCGGTGTAACGTTGGCACCTCTCCTGTCCATTCCAATCCCCACTCTAAGTTGGTGCTAATGGTTCACAGTCTGAGTTGGAAGGGAACACATTTGGGCTCACTTACTGCCGTCAAAACCCAGGAATGTCTGCCGATGTTTTGAAGGAACGCTGTTAAAAAGCAGTCCCAGCTGGCTTATTGTAGTAATGACTAAATTTGACCATTTTATTTATGTTCAGGTTTGTCTTGGGCAGATTGCTCCAGGAGGCGGGACGTGTCTGTGTGTGTGTATGTCTGAGAGGGTCTGTATGCGTGTGCGAGTGTGTATGTATGTGTGAGGGTGTGTGTGTGTGTGCACCTGAGCATATGTTTGTGTGTGTATGTACTCACTATCCTGGCACTGGGAGCAGACGGTCTGGGTGGCACCACATTGGGTCTCCACCCCTTCTCCAGGCGGGCACTGCTGACAGCATTCACCGCTGTTGGTGAACTCCCCTGACTCGCAGGGCACTGCCTGCTCTGACTTGGACGCCATCAGTATCCCCACCTGGCTCCGACAGAGAAAAACACAGCAGCGTTAGAGGGTCTCCTACTTGGGTTAAGACTTCAGGTAAGAATGACGGACAGATGTGTATGACATTATGGCAGTGTGTGGAAACCTCTTATCTTCGTCTACATCTAATTTAGAGACCATTTTGTTTACAGAGCAACATCCTTACCTAATACGCATAGGCTTCCACAGAACATGACGGTAAGACTCATGATGCGTCCCCATGATTCAAGTAACACCTAGAGTGTAACACATATTACACAGCCTCATGTTGTTACCCCATGATTCAAGAAACCTACGGTATAACATATATTACAAAACTTCAGGATGCTTCTCAATGATTCAAGTAAAATCTATAATATAACACATATTACACAACCTCATGATGCATCCTCATAATTCAAGTAACACCTACAGTGTAACACATATTACACAACCTCATGATGCATGTCCATGAATCAAGTAACACCTACAGTGTAACACATATTACATAACCTCATGGCGTTTCCTCATGATTCAAGTAACACCTACGGCATAACACATATTAAACAACCTCATTATACTTCCCCATGATTCAAGTGACACCTAAAGTACAACACATATGAAACAACCTCATGATGCTTCTCCATGATTCAAGTAACACCTACAGTATAACACACATAAATATTACTTCCACCTACAATTCCTGTTTCTCCAGATCCACTGATCAACACCCCCAGCCACTCCCTATAAGCAGAGAGTTTATTACTCCTCCAACCAACTTTGGTTGTCAGCTAAAAAGTACTGCAATCAAGAAAACATTTCCAGTGGACAATATTGTTTTATTATCCTTAATGATTAATAATGATGTTTCAGAACTTTGACCACCCATACTTCCCAAATCCTGCTAATTCTAGTTACTCCCCCGATTAAATAAAGACTGATGACTCTCTGGCATTTCTATTACCCAAATTCATATTGTGTACCGTCATTACACATTTGTAATCACACAATCATCACATGACAACATATACACACAAACACATGACTACATACAACACAAACACACATGCACTGGTTTCTAGCACATACAATGTCTCCTGCCTCTATGGGTCTTTACTCACCCTCTCCCACGTTTCTTTTTCCCTATCTCCCCTCTCACTATCTCCAACTCTTCTTTCTCCTCCCTCATCTCTCCCATTTCCTCTCTCCCTTTCCCAATACATAACTGTCTTGTAATGTTATTTCTCTCTTTGTGATTCATGGCAAACAGATTTCCTGGCACAGGAAATAATGCATGTTTTCAGAGGTACAACAAACGTAAATACGGTGACAATGATGTGAAGCATATTTCACAGTCACAATCATTAAACTCATTAGACTGAAACACTTTCAAGTTTATTGCTTTACATTTTATGAAGAAATACTGCAGGTCTCACTCTCGCTGAGACTGTTTCTCTCTCTACCTCCTCCCTCAATCCCTGCTTTCATTCAAAAACAGATGCACTAAGAACAGCTGCCAGCACAGCTCTCTCTCTGTCTCCATCAACTCTAATGCCGTCTGTGCGTTTCTCTCTCTCCTTCCTTCCCCTCTTTGCTGTCTGTCTTCCCCCGAACACACCCCCACACTAACTCCTTGCCCCCCCTTCCCCCACCACAATTTTTTGCCCAAACCAAAATAAATATATATATATTATCCTTCATAATCTATTGCAACCTGGGTTCCAAAGCTTAGTTGATAGGGTCTGATTGAAATTGAACTTGAAATGTTGTCCGACCCCCAGAGTATGTATGGATTTGTTTTTTTTGTCAGGGAAATAATCTTGCAATTCATTTACTCTCACCTCAGAAAATGATCATGCTATACCCTCAACAAGATCCGAGTGACTTTACTCAAAGGTGGAGAGCTTTCAGAACACACTTGCAATACCAACACAACTTTGACATGCCTGCTTTGAAGTCATTTCATTGTCAATCAGATAATTGTTCCATCCAGTTGTGTGAATGTGGTGTAGAACACCAGTGTTGACAAGTACCAATCAAATCAGATTGGCCCTGAGGCATGTCGACATGGTGATACAGTGAGTGAACTACCCATGTAAGACATGCAGGTCAAAACATATCAGGAGGATTTGCATATGACAGCCTCTTGCTAAGCAATATATAGTTTGTCATCAGCAACAGTATCATCATAACCGTGATGGATTGATTAGTTCCACCCTGAACTAGCTGTAGTTAAACCCTGCTCTCCCCTCATCTACTTGTCTACCAGGCTCAGCCAGAACAAGACCCCTTCTCCCAGAGCCTGACTCCTCTACGTGTTTATTCCTGCATTCTTTCTATGAAGTTTTACCTAGCTACTATTTCTCAACATCTTATTTTGGAGATTTCAAGCTGGAAAAGTGCTTACTTGAAACAGCTTTATGAAATACATTTCACGTCATTCAAAGTGCAGACAATTGTCAAAAGAGACTTACAGGTTCAAGCCTAACAATCAACATTCACTTGCATATGATGTACTTTTAGTTCAAATTGAACTGTAGCCTACAGTCTTGAAGGTTCTGTAGCCCAATTGAATGCGTAATTGTAAGCGTACAATACATGAAACGGTTCCGTGGCATTAAGGTGTACGCTTAGCAGTTCTGAGCTAAGAGCGAGAAGAGAACTGTGTGATAACATCTATCCTCCAACTGCTCTCCTCAGATTTGTCGTGACTAATTGGCTACCACTAGTTAGAGAAATACGCGGGACAGCGCATGAATCCCCGGGACATCCAGTGTTATAAAGCACCTCAATTAGATTACAGGGACTTCATGCCAGCCAAAATAAAACATATTTTTCATAAAATCTGGTATTATTCATGATTTCCCTAGGCTACTCACCACTCCAAACAAGATCACCAAAAATAAGGTACCCATCTTGCGTCGGTTTCCTTCTGTGTCATAAACAAATTTTCTATATTAAGTGGATACTGCAAAATAGGAAAAAACAGGACGAACTGCTCATTTTTACTCTATTGACAATTATGTATCAATGAGTCCGGGGTCTATTTCCGTGCTCTCTGCTGCGCGTTGCTTTCAGGACCTTTTGAGAGTAAGATGCGTCTCTTTGGCAGGTCGCTGGTGCGTGCGTGCGTGCCTGGTCCCTGCGCAGACCGACTGATCTAAGCGCTATACAGCAGTGCACTGCAGAGTCGATAGTTATTCACCAGCTGGATAGGGGCACGTGGTACCTACGTCCACTCTCTCCCAATTTACCCTGTGACTTCTGCAGCAGAGCTACATAGGCAAGCGCCAAGAATACATGTACTTCACTTTTCTGACATCCAGTCTTTCGCTCGCTCCTTATTCTTCTTTCTTTCCGTCTGCATCTCAGTCTCTATCTCAAGTGACTTGTAAATTGTTTAAAACATAATCGGAAATCGAAAGGATTGTGTTGGGTGTTGGTTTTGAGCCTGTCTATGTTTGAAATAGTTTTGTATTTCATAGGGTCTGTTATATCGAGTCAACATTTTTATGAATGAGCTTGAGCATCAAGGACCTGGCAAATCGGTATGATGTGGTAGAGAGCACATTATCATCCTATTATGTAGTAGCATGCACATTATTATTCTGTGGAATTTGGTAGGCTGGTTTATGGTACACTTGTAGGTAGGCTGGTTTATGGTACACTTGTAGGTAGGCTGGTTTATGGTACACTTGTAGGTAGGCTGGTTTATGGTACACTTGTAGGTAGGCTGGTTTATGGTACACTTGTAGGTAGGCTGGTTTATGGTACACTTGTAGGTAGGCTGGTTTATGGTCCACTTGTAGGTAGGCTGGTTTATGGTACACTTGCAGGTAGGCTGGTTTATGGTCCACTTGTAGGTAGGCTGGTTTATGGTACACTTGTAGGTAGACTGGTTTATGGTACACTTGCAGGTAGGCTGGTTTATGGTACCCTTGCAGGTAGGCTGGTTTAGGGTACACTTGTAGGTAGGTTGGTTTATGGTACACTTGTAGGTAGGCTGGTTTATGGTACACTTGTAGGTAGGCTGGTTTATGGTACAGCCTGCAAGACAACCTCACCGACGGATCTACAGGAACGATACAGAGACGCACCACAAGAGGGAGACTCGTCCTGTTATTCGGCCCCAAAACATGTCTGCTGTGGATCGCTGTGGATGAGCTGGCTCCCAAGGAGAACCCAATTCACTCTGGGATATGCTCTTTCAAATAATATTCACTTGTTTTCCAATCCATCGTATAGCCTTATTTAATTTGTGGTCATTTCATACCATAGCTAACAACCATCGACCTCCCACGTGCACTTACATTGCCATGAAATACTGAATGGAAACCAAGTAGAGTGTGGGTGAGTTTTCTATTGAGCAATTATGCCCATAGACTGGTATATGTTCAGTACTGTACCTCTCCATCAAATAAGGTCACATGATCCATGGTGTTGTTTTTTGGCACGGTCCTTGATGATACACTAACTTTGGGAGGGCCACTCACAGACCGCTAACGCACATCACTGTCATGTCCTGGATGCGGGCCCCTAGCCATCTCTATGCTTTGGGGCTCCCATTCAGGGCATGGCACATGGAGAGGCCTCTAGCCATCTCCATGCCATTGTGGGCTCCCCAGTCAGAGCAGCTGCATTCAGTTGACTCTGATTGGGGAGCCTACTTAGGTCAGGTTTTCACCACACCCGGTGTGGTTTATTGTTTG
>JACXGK010009287.1:6249-20377 GCA_016801125.1 Novumbra hubbsi
AATACATATTCCTTCTACCACATCATGCGCAATACATATTCCTTCTACCACATCATGCGAAATACATATTCCTTCTACCACATCATGCGCAATACATATTCCTTCTACCACATCATGCGCAATACATATTCCTTCTACCACATCATGCGCAATACATATTCCTTCTACCACATCATGCGCAATACATATTCCTTCTACCACATCATGCGCAATACATATTCCTTCTACCACATCATGCGCAATACATATTCCTTCTACCACATCATGCACAATACATGAGGTTGTCCCGGACAATGTTAAAGAGTCCACCTGAAGCACTTGGTTAACATGGGATTTGTGCTCTTCCTCACCAAGGTAAGGAACCTAAAAAAGAATGCGTCTGAAAGGGGAAGAGTTCAAATGCCGATCACTTCAGTTGTTGCTCCTGACATAACATGTTTGTGGGAAGCAAATCAAGCAAGAAGACAATCACACATTCAGCTATGGGCTCTCAAGGACACGTGCAGATCACTTTCCAGGAAACATTTCTTTGGGGTTTGCAACAAAAATGCTTTGCATGCGAAGGAGCAGTAAAGTTGGGTTGGGGCTATTATACCAGGTTCGCAATAACTGTGATCGTTATCTGTTGTCTTACTGTAATGTTTTTGTTTCACATGTATTCCAACTTCTAAGAGTACCGTTGCCCGCTCGTGTTCATATAGATGGTTTTGTGGCTGTCACTTTCAGTTTGATTGTCAATGAACAGTCGGTATAAACTTTAGAAACATTAGCACAGAGCTCGTTAAAACCCAGGTGAAAGCCCATAACTGACGAGCCTGAAAGTTGCCTTTTTGAGTGAAAGCCTGATTTGGTTCGATTACTAAAATTTATTTTCTCAGTTCCACTCCGGGAAGTCCCTGCCCATGAGCCACCTACCTATCATTTATTGGTTAAAGTAGAGGACACCATTGGCATCATCTCTCAACTAACCGTTCGATTCCCACGGAACCAGGAATATATATACATATTTTTTTAAACGAGCAACGCCTTAGGCACGGCAACTGGTAAGGTGGCACCGGGTCCGTGAGCATGATGCGCTGGCTAGTCCGTGACGGCCAGGCCGGGGTTCCCCGACCACGTGGGGGGAGCGTGAGGAGCGCTCCAGGGGTGTGGACTTTGGCTGAGTCAGGCTTTGTGGACCCACAATCAGAGAACCTGAATGGGCTGAGGCCGGGCCCAGGTGCAACGCATTAAGGACCCATCTGGAGCCC
Source organism: Novumbra hubbsi (assembly GCA_016801125.1). Lineage (NCBI taxonomy): Eukaryota > Metazoa > Chordata > Actinopteri > Esociformes > Umbridae > Novumbra > Novumbra hubbsi. The sequence goes on from JACXGK010009287.1 coordinate 7,500, forward strand.
ATAACGCAGTAACCTGGGCTCGGCCCAGCAGGGCAGCCTGGGCCCAAATGCAGAGGCCCCCATACTTGCTTTACGATGTAATATTATGTCCCCCTCTCGTGGCCATGACACCAGTTCAACATCGGAGACCCCCCTCTTCTCAGTCCTGCTAGCACCTTAGCAACATTGACATGATGTGGGGGAACCCCTGTAGTATTTACAAAGTGAAGTGTCCAAAAGAAAATTTTAAAGAGCTATTCATACTTCTGACCGAGAAAACAACCTACTTCTTAACAAACCGACCACAAAGGGTAATTTCTATTTAATTTTTACTATACTTGCTTATTGTCACGGGTGTGGGTGATGAGGGAGCCATTCGCAGACATATTCCAGTGATGGTGAATTTATTTGCAACGAAACAAAACAACACGAACTTAACACGATACATTAAAGGTGGTGAAACAAGCAGCTAAATGAAACAATAAGGTGAACACACCGTGACAGGACTTCATTAAACAAGAGTATCCACATTGAACCACACTAAGTGACAGGACAAAGGAACCTACATACACACACAAATCAACAAGTGACTACAGGTGCTTGTAACAGGCTAAGGTGTCAAGAGTGTGCTTCAAAATAAAAGTGCTCCCCAGAATACCACCACCTACCGGCACTGTACTACCCTATACGTTACACCTATACAAAAAATACTTGATTCTTCCGATGTATTGTGATTGAATATTTACGGCTTCTTTTTGGTGTTTTCATATCATTTTAACGGTTTAATTATACTTCCAAAGACAGGAATAGTAACAGTTATTTATTTTTTGTTTTTCTGGAATTTAAATTGATTACAGGATTACATTGAAAGGATAATCTCTTTTGGTCATCTCTTTTGTACTGTTATGCGGTGAATGATATGTACTCTTTGCAAAATTATTTTAGTTTCGTGTTAAACTTAAAAAGTAGGTTGTGGGTAGAGAGAATTTGGTTAAATGTTGAATCCTTTGGGATGCCATGCAATCAAAACAATTGAAAAATAGTTCTACCTGGAAACCCAAAGGTTGTGTCAAAAGGAACAGCCAAATAATCATTTTGTAACACTACGTTTATGGTAGATGGCTTATGTGGTTCCCCTTTACCACTTCCAAAGGTTCCATTGAGAGGTTCTATTTTTCAGTGGACTGATTTTACAGAGTGTAGCTGGAGGTTTCAGACACTTTCCCAGGGAGGTGGTAAAATATTTCTCTAAACCATGGTGTCTAAATATAGATCATGATGTTCTTCAGACCAGGCATATTTTGAATTTCAAAAACACATAAATACATGTAGCTTGTGTGTCAGCCAGTCTTTTGTTATTGAGGCTTTTTATGGAATGCATTAACTCTCACACCCCAAAGGTACCATTCCATTCACACAGGTGATTGCCATTTAGTTATTACAGCAGTCTAGACAGTGTGAACCAAGGAAATGCATGGCAGACAACTAAAATGTATAATCAAATCTAAGACCATAGGTGTTAGTTTAGGATTAAGCAAAGTTCCTGTCTTATTTCCAATTCATCTTGTTGGAGTTGTACTATGATGTTTTTACCAACTCAGAACTCCAGACCAACCAACACACACATTTCCACATTGGCACACTGTCTAAATGCCGCCAATTTGACCATGCTATGAAATGCGTGTGAAAAAAGCCAATATATGTCTTTCATGCAAAGGACCTGGTCCTTGTTATCTAATTCTATAGGCTCCTGCTTAGATTGACTAGAGCAGTAATGAAGCTGTGGCATTTCTCAAGCACTACAATCTACGTGATTTGACTTCTAGGTCCAGATGCAAGTACTCACAATGACGATCAGTATTACTCATTCCTCAACATATTTTGTAATACCATATGTTCCTTTCATGCCCAGACAATATTACTAGTTAATAAACCAGTGCTTCATTATCCGCTATAGTACAGTAAAACATTTGCCAAAGCAACATGGCTGTAAACATTGAAAGTTTAGTGCACTTGCCTAATCCAATCAGTGTTCCTCATTGCTGCATAGCTGGCCTGTCAGATTTTCCATCTACCACAATGTCTGTATAAATCATACATGCCACGAGCACAGGGGTAAATATTTCTATGAATAAACTATGACATATAAACTCAAACTGAGTGTTGTTCCAACTACCCCTTGTGTGGCTGTGTATACAAGTTATTTTTGGGAAGTAATCTGTAGATATTGATAAGAAACTTCAGTAGATTTGCTAGGATGCATTTAAAAGTTATGTAGTTTAACAGAGTTATTTTCTGCTTTTCACTCCGTGTAAGCGAGGCCTTGTCTCCTGCCAGCAGAGATGGCATTCACCGTAAGAGCTGCGTTTGTCTGTTCCTGTGGTTGGTGAATTACTTTTAAATGATGTTTGCACAATCGGTAACGCTTCAGAAATGTTCAGACTTCAGAATGTTATTCAATTCAAGTATTGAATTCAAAATGCAAAGAATAAAGTAAGCAAATATTGAGTGCAACATGAACAGCTAAGCTTCTTAACTCACCCCAGGGAATGAAGTGCGTGCCGGCGCTGGATGACTTGATCAGGATCGTACAAGCATTCCCGTATTTGTACAACGATGCGTAATATGGGAAACTGAAAAAAAACAATTACCTGAGTGACAGAATGATGGAGACCATGTTTACATGTGCTGTTGATAAGTGTGTTATTAATTCATCTCCTCAATCTGGGAAAGGATTATCATTGTTTAGTTTTATCTTGCAAGTCGTCAGTGTGAATGTGGAATTATTTGTCAAACAATTTGATTCAACAGATGACATCAAATTCTCGATAGCATCTGATTCTAAAGAGGTGTTTAAGCAGTTCTTAACGTTGTAAGGTGTAGGATTCACACCCTCTTCTGAAGTAATAACTTGTAAATTAAAGAACACGTGCACTTAGACATTGTCCATTGTCCTTAAAACATCCAGTCAGAAGTAAGAACACCACAAACTTGACAATTATAGCAAATAAGGTAATAAGATAATGGAAGTACACCTGCATGCATATTGACTGTTTCATTTCACTGGTCTTTGTTGGAAGTTTTGATTCAACCACTATGTTTTGGCAGATAGGATATTTTACATGTACAAAATACATATATACATGTACTTTGGAAACGTTACCAGCGCTTAAGAAGTGTTTTTTTCACAAAACCCTAACATACACCAAGTCTACCAAGTTGTTAATCATTTTGAATCACGTAAAGCACATTGAACGTGGTAAACAATCAGCCGTAGCACCTAGAGCAATGTCGCTCGCCATGCGATAGCCCAGCATCTTGCAGCAATCCACCAAGAAGTGCAGCTGCGTCTACAAAGGGAGCTGCCTTTCCACTTGACCCCTGTTACTCAGACTTCACCCACACCTGAAACCTCTTAGCCATGTCGAGGAGAGGACTACTGCTGGCTCCTATCCTCAAAAACACAGCCTAACACACAATGGAAAGACACACTGAAAGGGCCATGAAGGGTTTCCCCCCCCCACTCCCAATCTGTCTTGGACCGTCCGAAAGCCCCATTAACCGAGGGAGGAATGGTACGAGGTGGAGTTAATCGTGAAATCACTACCTGTCAGGAGCCTTGCTATTGCACGGTCTACGACTCTGGGCTCGTCCCAGCCACTTGCCCCTAGGCTGGGGGTGGCAGTGGTGGAGATATGGTGGATGGGCTGGAAGCCTTATTTGTGACTGACTGAACACCGTGGGGCTGGGGCGTTAAACCAACCTAGCACATGGATTACACGCTGTCAACATGGAACGGTTACTTGGACTTTTGGCCTGTGCTCAGTGGTGTTCGCCCTTACCATACGTCTGTTGGAGTAAGCCACTTTATCATCCTCAGATCAATCGAGTGTCTTAAACAACAGCCTTCTGGGAAGATCTGAGCCTGAACTCTGGGTGAATTATGTGGACACACTGGATATTCCAATGCGACATAATAAATTCATCATGTCTTAAAGGAATTAGCAACGTAGGCTGAAATGGGCCACAGACTTGAGTTTTATCTGATAGGGCCTTAGTTTAAATCCTGCGCTGTTTTAAATTCCATTGTAACACAATTAATCAAACAGTGAAGTCTACTTTTCCCTCTCCAACACAACAGCCAATAGACTTAAACACATTTCTCAGATAGATTTTTGTTCAGCCACATTGGAAGATGCCGTGTGTGGAATTCACTAAACAATAATTGTCTTGTGTGGTGTCTTGTTAGAACCAAATCCTGCGCAACTCTCCAGGAACAACATTCGTACAATGATACGTACCGTTCTAAACTTTTGTATGGGAGCACAACATAAATTGGAGAACTGTGTACAATCTACATGTACCGACTGAAAAACAAAAACACTTACTTAGAAATGTGATTATTTGTTTTCATTACCAGCGGGTTTGTCAATTTTAAACCTCAGTCATCTGGGCAAATCCTAGTCTTTTCAGATACATGATTTGAGTGTGAAAATAAAAATGATTGGCTGCACAACATACATCAGACTCTTCCTCTACCCCCCCCCCCACATTTGAACATTTTTGTCTGATGTGTGTTGCACAGCCAATCATTTTTATTTTCACCTTCCTCTCCCCTCTGATAAAAAACCCAGTGAAACAATGACAACAAAACAAATACCCTGACTGACTAATAGAACAGGCTATGTTCCTTGGTAATGCTTCCCATACAATCATCTCCTTCTTGTTTTCTCCAATTGACTGTCAACATAGACAAGCAAAAGTATATTGGTTGGAGGCCTGATTCCATCCTTTCACGGAACTGACCAGCGTCTCAGTGGTCTGTGTTTCTGATGCAGTTGATGTTCTCACGCATGAATCATCATCTGGTGTTTAGAGTCAGTTCTCAGTGCTGATGGGCGGAAACAGCCTTCACAGAGCAGAGGTCTCTCACACACATAGCAGACATCTGTCCGGTGTGACGTGTAGACGAGAAGCTGGCTCCAAATGGCCCAGTGGGGTGTGTTCTGGGATACGCACACAACCTCTCTTGCAAGTTATCGGCCGTACCTCTCGGGACGAGGTGGAGGGGAGTGTTTCTTTTGTCTAACATTTATCTAACGTTTCTTGGATATGGTACACTCTTGTCCAGCCGTCAGATGCTAGCGGGACCGCCGGGTGGAAGAGTTGAACCGGTGTGTGCTCCGGCTTTGAACTTCCAGGACGGATTTCGCTAGTTTGTCACCTCCCCTGTGGGCAGTGGAGATGATCCAGGAGGTTGTTACAGTAGACTTTTCCTCTGTGAAACGGAATCCTTTCGTTCACTTCAGACTGAACATTTAATTTGTGTGACACAGTGACATTGTGCCAAGGCTGATGCCAAGAGGTGCGCCCACACTGGGATTCCGGACATGCCAGGGGTGTTGGCCGACAGAACTTGACGGACCCTGGAAAATCCTGCAGGCTGAGTTGTCAGCTTAGACACCATAAACAGGTTCCATTCCAACCAAGGAATAGAGGAACTCCCGCTGGATCAGATTCTCTCCTAAGTGTTTTTCCAAAAGATCTATCGAAAACAAAATACTTTGAGTTAACACGGGTACTTACGAAAGGACATTTACTCAACAACACAACAATGTCGAATTTGACAACATGACTGTAATCAGTTGACCCTGTTCTTCCCTGAAGATCTGGTAGCCTATGATAAAAATGCAAACAATAAAACAATCTCCCACTTTCCCAGGCCTGGGAACCCTGTTCACTTGGACAGATAGTAAAAAGCGTGTGTGTTCACGCTGACGGCCAGAGAGCATGTGTGAAAATGACGTCTCCCCTGAGTATTCATCCCACAGTGAGTCTCTCATAGCTTGTGCCAAGATCAATTCCCATCAGAGATCCAGTGGGACCAGTATTCCTCCATCTCTTGGATACGAATCAAGTCTTCCTTGAAATGGAGGTAGCCAGACTTTAAATGAATTATCCATGACAGTAGACATCACAGAGTCCGGTTTTTTCATGTTTGCACAGAGGTTCTCAAGGTCTTTTTTATCTTGGGTGTAATACAAAGTGAAGCTTTCATTGTTTTGCGATCCAAAACACACACGTTTAATTGTTTCAACCCCCTGACACCAATGCACTGTGACTACTACCCTGGCATTTGCAGGCTTTTCTCAGTACATTTAGGACCACATTTCCTTTAGAGTGAATGCGAGAGCCAAAGTAATAGCTTAATGGCTGTCAGACTGATACTAGCCTTTACCCATACCAGAGGTGACAGAGGGACCGTGTTGTAATCAATTGCATCAAACTGACCCCTTCAAAAATCCTTTGGATTTCTCGTCATTTACTGTAAGTCCTGTTCCTGAATGAAACGTACCTGGTGTTACGAACACAAGTCTGTATGTGTTTATATTTAATTAGAAATCTGTGTTCATATGGTTGGGGGTTGTGTTTTGGTACCTTAATGTTTCTCCCCTACCTCTCATTTTTACATTTAGGTGTCCGTCAGGGATTCACTCAACAACTTCAACGATTCGCACAACAACTACACCTCGGCACCATGGCAACTTCTCTAAACCAATCAGCTTTTCGTCTAGCATTTAACCCAGGCTGTTTTCTGTTGAAGGGGGGGGGGACTTTGTTGCTGGGTGTGTTTAGTTTATGGCTGTCGGCTACTCAGTGTTCTGATTCGTTAGCCCTATGTGTGTTTGTCTTCACCATTTTGAAGACCTTCAGTTTAGTTTTGTTATACGCACTACAGTGCTTTTTGTTTGTTTCTTTTGTCCTTTACACAGGAAACAGGAAACAGCCAACAGGAAGCAGCAAACACGCATACTCTCCATCACTTAAGTTAGGTAAGGAACGGGTGCCACCCCGAGTACTTTTAATAGAGAGACATGTGTTGGTTAGGCAGTTCATATATTTGTTGATCTGCAAGACCTCCATCACACCAACAGTAATATCTCACACACTACGCATATCAAGGGGACACTCTTGGGTTGATGCTTCCATCTTCAGTCCTCAAAATCAATTATATTCACTGCTCTTGAAGAAAAACAATAACTTGTGAGCTCAGAACTATTGTTTTTCTAGCAGAACTCCAAGTGCTTGTTTATTTTATCTGTATTTCTTTAAATAACTATATGCAAAGAAACAGGCTAAGAGCAGAGTTCTTACTATAGTGCTGATATCATTAAGGCCCAGTCCGTGCATCCATGGCTTTGCCTCCAAATATAAGTGGTTATATTCTCCGTCACCTCAGCTTTTCATGGAAACAGAAAGAGGGGAAGGTCTTTGTCGTGGTTCCTACGACTGAAGTCATCTTAAAAGCTTCACGTCGTTTTTAGGGATTTGAACCAGACAAAGGACGTACCAAGGAACTTTACTCGTCCAAGCTGGACGTGGTGATGACGAACTAGTCTTCCCTAGGTTTCCCAAAGGTTCGGGCGGATTGAAAAAGAGGTGAAGTCGGGGAGAAATAGAAGAGGCAGAGTCACACAGAGATGACGACATCTCCCGACGACCCTCTGTGGCCTGCCACTCTGGAAGTAGGCGGACTCCGTTGGTAGCTCCTCCTTGTCTTTTCCCTTAAGGATGTCATCACCACTATCAGCCACCATCAGCCTGCGGCTTTCCGGATGTCAGCTGACTAAACACTCGAAAACTCCAACGGCGCAGTAAAAGGGTGGGGTAGAGGAGAGAGTCATAGAGAAAGGATGGGGGTTGTTTGAGATGAAAGGATGATCTCAATTGGCCGGCTCTTTCTTGTGGGTATTCCAACCAGAGACCGGCCTTTTGTGTCTCAGTGATCTGGTTCTGTGGACTTTCAGATGACAGATACCGTTTGGGTTCCTGGAAGGGGGATGTCCTTAAAAGGAACATTAAGGGATAGTTGGATTCAGGCCTGTCGTAGTCAATTAAAGTCAACTGCAGCAAAGTTCAACATTCAGCCAACGAAAGTTACAAGTCTATTATTGATAGTGAATTTGAAGTCCTATTCATAGGCTGAATGTAACTATTAAACTTCCAAAGAGCCAATCAGCCGTGTATCACAAACAGAATAGTACAGTGCAAAAGACAGAGAACCTAAACAAAACAAATGATTGAATGAATTGTTGATTGAAAGTCAGTGGATGGTTCCTCCAGGATGAGAACAGACGAGGTAGTGTTTGCCTAAGCACTGCGAAAAGCCTCCCGACTGGTCAGAGAAAAAAACAAAACAGATTTTCTATCGAGATTGAAAGAAGGTACAAAACCATTATTCAACATCGTCTTGAAGATTACCAGTAAAACTACAATCAATAATCAATATCATTTTCAGCTGGTTGAAAATGAATGGAAAATTTTAATTAAAATGTTTCATTTCTGTTGATTAAAAGAAGTTTACATAAGATGTTAAATCAGTGAGTGCCGTATTGAATGGTTGTACGCCAATCCCTACCAAGCATTGATCCTTCTTTCACAGAGACATGTGATGTATCTATTACCTGTGAAACATTACTACTCGTTTTAAACAGACATGTAGTGCGTTTATGAACTACCAAGCACACAAAGCTCTGAACACTGTGCCAGCGCAAGCATACAGCTTGAAAGAAGAGCGTGTGCAATCGCCATATTAGGTATGAGCCCTAGATCAAAGAGATTTACGGGTTGGAGACTTAAATCAGAGCAGTGAACTGGAGAAAGGAGGAACAAAGCTGACATGAAGTAGATTCTAGCAATCAAAGCTTAAAAATATCTGTGTGCGCAGTCTAAAACAAAGTGCTCCTTATAACTGTACCAGCTGTACATTGGTTAAAAAACTACATTTTTGCAGCAATAGTTTTTTTCTTATCTGATCTACAGTATCTGCATGTTTGATACAGTATGTGTGCTGTCAGTGTAAACAGGAGGTTGATGGTCTGATTGCATCACTTGTTTGTCTATGGAGGAAAGTACCCTGTTGCATCTCAGACTTTTAATAGAAACATATATATGACCCCCTTACCTATCACAAGTAACGGAAATAAATCCAAGGAAAGCTGTGGAAAGTTATGAGACCCACAATTAGGAGGAGATCCAATGAGCCCCGCTGACGTGTGCTGCCACAAGTGTTGGAAGGTATGAATTACCAAACCGTTCTCACCTCGCGGTGTAACACTAAACCAAAGTTTACATTGAGAAATGCACGCCCCCCCCCTCTCCTCTGTGCCACAGAACCGCACGCTGCATGCCTTCACAGAACACCCGTCCGCTGGCTGTTCAGCCAACCAGACATCAACGTCTCCTCCCACCCCCAAACAAGATGAGCAATCACACAAAACCCCATTATGTCGGAGCCAGAGTCATTTCCAAGCAGGATCAGATAGACGTAGGGTTCTAATCTGTGCCCAGAATCACCCAGGCATTCGAGCCCACATTGCCCCTATTCTTGTCAGCTGCTAAAATAAAATAACGTATATAGTGTTTCACCATTGTGTCTTTTGTGTGTGGGAGATGCGTATCTCTGTAACCCAAGGTAATCTTAGCTCTAAATTAGTAGCTGTTTTCGTATAGGAGAGGGCTTCGAAATTGAGGGTTCACCTCGGGGTCAAATCCTACGGGGCCCCAATGATTTTCACATTCATGCCTTTTATTGCAAGCTCACAGGCCAATTGTTCTGAACATGCACTTTCTTGTCTGAGGGATCCATTTGTTTGATTTTCCCACTTCTGTCTTAACCAAATTGGGCTGCAAAACTGGTCGGGACGTGATGCCACAGTTGGGCCACGCTGACGTATGACCAGCATGTCTCTCAAGTTGAATCCCCGGCCTATCGAGTGTTCTCCAGGCCCCCACTAATCATGCTCTTCATAGCATTTCGACGACATGAGTTCCCCTGGATGTGAACATGAAGTGTAGCCCATGTGTTTGAATCATGGGAGCGTTCAGCTGAAGCAATTCCCTGCACACGGACGCCAGGACCTTCAGACCTTGACTTTAACGGTTCTGCAGTTCTTCCTCAGCTGGCCTGGACTGAGGCTGAATAAGACCCTCTATGGGGTTTTAAATGGACACAGGTGGATGATGGGTAAATGAAATGAAAAGTCTTCAGCACTGTTCCCCTGCATGTAATCTGTAACCTTCCAAGCAGTTTAAACCTAAAAAAAAGATTATAAAAAAAGATTTTATAAAGATTTGACCACACTTAGCTATTCAAATACCGACGCAGAAAAACTCATCCATGCTTTTGTTCCTTCAAGATTAAATTACTTCAATGCTATTCACTCCTGTTAAAAAAAATCTATCAATAAACTGCAACAAGGAACTGTGGAATCATTTGCCGATTAATGTTAATAATGCGGACTCAGTGCAAACCTTCAAGTGTCTACTAAAGTCTGCTCTATTAAGCTTGTTCTATGTTCAAGTATTTGGCCCAGGGGTGCGAAGTAGAAGGGAAAGGGTTTGATTCTTGCTGTCTTGCCAGACGGCTCTCATCTCCACTGGGAGGTCCTATCGCCAATGCCATTTGGGGGCGGAGTCACTGTCTTACAGTTGTTTCTCTATTACAGTGCTCATGCAATGGGATTCAACTTTGTGGGGGATACTGAACCTACTTTCAGGGTGGTTGCATTTGGCTGGTGTCCCCTTGGTTGATTTTTGGCTTGGATTGGATGGATTGACTTCCTTCCTGCCCATGTGTTTCACCTGTTGTCTTGTCTCCACCCCCCACCAGGTGTTGTCGATTTCCCATTACCCTCTGTGTATTTAGTCCCTGTTTCCCCAACTGGCAGTGCCAGATCGTCTTGTCTTGTACAGCGTATCCAGCGTCCATGTTTCTTGTTTTCGAGCCCCTGCCCAGTTACCTTGCCTGTTTCTAGAGTCCCGGTGTACCAACCTTTGCCTGCCCATCGACCACGCACCTGCCTGACGTCCTATACCTTCCCCTCAGCCCCGTTGCCAACCTTCGCCTACCCAACGACCACGCACCTGCCTGACGTCCTATACCTTCCCCTCAGCCCCGTTGCCAACCTTCGCCTGCCCAACGACCACGCACCTGCCTGACGTCCTATACCTTCCCCTCAGCCCCGTTGCCAACCTTCGCCTGTCCATGACTACAAGCTTTCTAAGTGTAATAAATTGTTGGTGGCACATTTGAAAACCTTTGGATGTTTGTACAAACACAATCTGATCGTCATTAGCTCCAAGGCCCATCAGCCACCCTATGTCCTGACTTCCTGAACATGCCTAGATAGGAAATGCTTGGTCCTGTCTGGTGGACAGCCGAGCATAGCTGCGGAGACCTAGAATAAAGGAGTCCCAGTCCGGGGACACCTGGATGGCACTCCCTCTCTGTTCTCTTAAGCATAGGTTACGGACGGCAGAAGCACATACCGTACTGCAACAGTGAAAAAATACCCAGATGACAGATCCTCCCACCGGCTTGCACTTGCCCAGCACCCAAGCTGATCCCTCAATCCCCAAGACTGGAACCAGCAGGCATCTGAACAGGCTCTTTAGATTACAAACATTTCCCTACTTTTTGCTGCTCCTCCTCTATTACTTTGCTTCTCTTGTGGTTAGTTGTAACCATAGCGATTATGGGATGTGAACTTCCACCATTTTGCTCGGTGTTCATCTTTCGGCCGGCAAGAACGGGGGATTTTTTATTTATTGCTTGGCTAAGCTAATCAAAACCCAGTATTTATTCATCGAGAGTGTTTAGTTTTATATCAACATAGATGCCGTAATCTTCAGTCATGACACTCACTTACTTCTTTGGTCTGGACATGCAGGTCCGAAACACTGCGGCCTCACAAGAGGACAGACTGAAGAACTTGGCAGCCGTCTCTGGGACAACGCTTGTCCCTCAACCACCGGTTGGCTGTCTTTCTATTTTCTTGTGACATCCTGGTCTTCCTTGGGATCACATATTTTCATTTATTCTGACATCAGCCATTTCCCCTTTTCTTCCCTCCCGCACAACCGCGTCTCCGTCACGAAGTCACGCTGTCAACGTTCCGGCGCGCTAAGTCTGAGCTTACCTCCCTGTTTCCAAAGAGGACACCGTGATCCCCGTCCGAACTAATTAGTCATCCTTTTTACTCGGATGATGTCATCCTATTTCACGCCGAGAGGTACCTCATAGCCTGACTGAAGGCATTCACCCGCGGGGTACTCAACGGAGAAAAGCGGCACCGTTTCGGGGGGGGGGGGGGCATCTCTTTAAACTTTAAGAGCCCTACTTCTCCCTGCCCCCGTTCAGAAGGCCACCCCGTCTCTGTCTAATGGCCTGTTCAGCCGACAGCCTGCTCCGCTGTAGTGCCAGATGGACCTTGGGTGTGATTAAGGTGCCATGCTGTGGGGGGCAGAGAGGGCATGAATATTTCACCAGCAGGATCCCGTTGATGCACCATTGGGGCACGGCAGAGGCTGGCGCTAGTCAACCACCCCCCCCCCTCCACATGACACCCTATACCCAGCCACGACAAGCCGTTTCAGCCCTCCCTCCCGCGTCATCCCACAGCAGTGTGTTTCTCACAGGCCCGGGTCCTGCCGGGTCAAAGGTTGTTTCACATAGCCGGCATGGGTTTTGTGCGAGGCGTTCCTTGACGACAGCTGTGTTTACGACACGATTAGATCAATTTCGGTAAAGTAGGGTGGCGATGACAGTGTGACCTCGCCTCTAGCTTTTGTCTCATCCTTATGCCTTGGTTTCGGCAGCAGTTTGTCTCATCCTTATGCCTTGGTTTCGGCAGCAGTTTGTCTCATCCTTATGCCTTGGTTTCGGCAGCAGTTTGTCTCATCCTTATGCCTTGGTTTCGGCAGCAGTTTGTCTCATCCTTATGCCTTGGTTTCGGCAGCAGTTTGTCTCATCCTTATGCCTTGGTTTTGGCACTAGTTTGTCTCATCCTTATGCCTTGGTTTCGGCAGCAGTTTGTCTCATCCTTATGCCTTGGTTT